>OMNW01005570.1:33310-46732 GCA_900303245.1 Selene dorsalis | reverse complement strand
TGTGGGGGGTGGGATGTCTGTGGTCTTAAAAAGGAAAAAGCCTGCTCTTTAATTTGAGTTTTTGGTAGCGTAAAGCTTGCAGCTCAGCTTCACGGCTAAACGAAATTTACAGAGTTAATTGTCATGTCAACATGCCATAGGCTTTGTGTTGATAGAGCTAAATTAAGGGCATTAACCATTTCAATTCAAATATCTCTCCCGAGGACACAGTGAGTGTTCGCGTGAAAGGAAGAAATTACTCCTATTTGCATAATTTACGTTTTATTCCTCCAATCTCAGGCAGTTCCATGAATATTTATAGAAATGATCAAATATCCATAAATGCCAGCATTTATATCTTAGGTTAAAGACTTAACAGCTAAATACAAGTTCAAAAATTAAGTGTCCATTATCATGTTTAATTGAAGCTCAGTAATTATTCAGCTACGTCAACATCCCGGAGCTTTTAACCTCAGGACCAAAATACATTTAAATATTCGTTGCACCCCATTATACAAAGCTTGCATGTGGTTTCTGAGTATGTTTTGAAGCGCACCATAGGGTCTTAATGTAGCACTTTGCAGGCCAAGATGAGATCTGACTTGATGTATTTCTTTACTTTGCGAACTGCATACTTTCCCCAGTGAACTGCAAATTCATTTAATCACTGGGGAAGGTAGCCAAGCTGTGTGTGTGTCTTGCACCCTGGGAGGCAGACTCGCTGAAGCATTCAACTTGTCTATAGTAGGTCTATATTGTAGACTGTGAGGTAACAAACCATATGGGGGTTTCCATGAAGTCTCAAATCCTCAAATTACAGTTATTCAAGTAACTTTCTTGGCTTTTACAGACCTTTGGAAATATTGTATGTAGAATGGATGTTATGGAAACTCACACTTAGGTAATTTCCAGTGTCCTTGTCAGTAAGACCTTTACCATAAAACCATTGGAGGTGTTTCAGCAATATTTAAATCAGGAAAGACACCACTCATAAACAAAATGTAGATGCACCATTTTAAATTATTCATAAGACTTTAGCTCTGGCCTTGTCAATTAGATCATTTCCAGTGGAGTAAAACCCTACACATAGCAGCTGTTCTGACATCTACCTATGGGGAGCCATAGAGGGGACCTTGGCACTAGTGGAGGTTGGGTGACAAAATGACAAAGTGATATAGACAGCCATGACAGCAGAGAAACATAACAAGTAAAGTAGTTTGAATACCCTTCAGCTAGGAGGATCATGTGGTGATAGGAAAGCCCGCAAGTGATTCCCAGTGAGGTCATTGGATAATAACCGAGGTGGATCCCCAGTGTGATGATCAAATTAGAAGGACAATTGTCTTCCCTCTTGAACTTTTGCTAAGAGCTTCATTACTGTAATTACAATTTGACGCCTAAAGACATTTACACTGCAACAACAAATCGTATTACATTATTTAGAGCACATGTTTGAGTTTTATGCATGTTACCTCTAGAAGTCAGATTTTGATTATGGACTGGTGTTTGCCTGAAGACTGTAGAGGAATCTGAAGACTGCAGGTATAACATATGTGGACAGGTTGGGATGGTTGAGTTGTTGTAAAGTACAAAAATCCAGCTGTTCTGCTGACACATGTAGTGACTGTAGTACAAGCCAGCTTCCAGATGTGGTCGGGAATGATACAGTGTGCTCTAACCCCCGGCAAATCCACCCGCAGGCTGCAACGGGGAATAAAAATGTGTTTTCAGTCATCTTTCCTGTTGTATAAAAAAAGAACATCAGCAGCTCTCCCTCAAAGACAGAAACCAGTGAATCATACTCCCAGATAAACAGAGTGGTCAGGTATTGCATGCATTATGTATCAAAATATTAAATCTGTTGAGCACTGAATGATGAAAAATAGATGTGATTAAAAAGTAAATTCACTGAACTCCTTGTGTCCTGGTAAGTATTTCATTCATTATCAGAATGGAAGAGACTGACACACTGAAACAAACGGATACTGAATTCATAATGTATGTGAGACTGTCACACAGAGTGGAAAAATAACTTAACATTGAGAAAGTTGTTGTGACAAAAAGTTGAAATTCACAGGTAAAATGTAAAGTTTGAATGACCTTTGAAGACGTCTTTAGATTGTTACGAGTAAAAACAATGAACTGATCTGTCCAAGCACAGTGAACATGATTTAACAAACATTAAATCAAAACAAACATCAAGGCAGTTTTACACAAAAATAGCCACAGCTTATTATTGTCATTTAAATGTTTTTACTGTCAACAAACTGTTTTTAATCTTGCTGTCTATTTTTGCCCTCTCACTTTTTAGCACTTGTCATTCCATGTATGATTTTATAATCCTTTGATGCGATATTTTCACTACAGAATCTTCTCATTGTCGTCACTTCCAGTCCCACTGTAAAATACTGGTGGCCATTCTGTTAAATGGGCAGAGAAGCAGGTTTTGAACTGGGGCCTAGTGAGTCATTCATAGCTACATTCATACAGTACAAATGTCATCTACAACTCACTCACAACTTTATTACTGTTGCACTTACTGTGGGTGGCTTGGTTAACAGTGTCATGTAAAAGCTCAGACTGTGTCGTCAGTCACTCAGTCAGGGAGTCAGTTAACTGTCAACCTAGTCAATTGAATGGTGAAATACAAAGTTCAGTCATAACACCGAAAAATAACCTCTGTCTCTTTTACGAAATTAGTGTTTGCGTTACAGAAAGCAGAGTTGCAACGCGCTGTAAAGTCAAGTTTTCCAGTTAATGTTCATGTGTGCATGTCTGCTGATTCAGCACTTGCTAAATGCATGACTAGTGTTCTGAAGGTCGCTTCCAATGTTTCACTGCCACAGATTTTGGATTTTCATTTTTCATTAATACTGAGCAAGTCCTGGAGTCCACGCTGTGCTGGCGGGTGCATTTTTAAGGTTTTCCAATGGCAGATCCCAATCAACGAAAATAAATGGCATGTTTCCACACAGCCATCCTATGACAGTTTCACTATTTTTGTACCACTGATAGTTGCAGTATAGCCTATAAAAGTCTCAGCTGGATTAGAATGGCACAAATAAATTCTATATTTCTGCTCCTGTACCCATTTGTATTATTATAATTAGTCTGTGACAGTAACCAGACTCATGTCATGCTTTGAGCCGGCAGCAAGATTTGACATCGAATAATTGAGGAAGCTGAAATGTGATTAAAATATCTCCAGGTATTGAACCTTCATGGTCAGTCTGGTTTATTTTAAAAAATCAGCATAATTAAAATAGGATTGTGATCCTGATCCTAAACTGTGATTCTCTGCACAGCAAACAGGAGCAATTTAAGTCTGTCAGTGACTATGGATGACATCATAAACCAATGTTAAAGAATACCCCCTCCTGGGTAATGTACATGTAGGATGCTGTTGCATCTGTGTTACTGCTTCCTTGCTCAGACAGTGTGTACTGCAATAATTACTATGCATTGCAGGCAGACATACACTTGAAAAGCTGTTTACACACTGGAAACCTTTCATTTTATCGTTGAATGATAAGATAAAGACATAGTGCTCCTTCTGGATCAGGAGCACCCTAGCTTCCTTACCACTGTTATTTACCATTGTTTACTCATTCTCTGTGGCTCTGTGTTTAGTTTCTCTACTGATTCTGTTTGAATGCAACAGGAGAATAAGATCTTGGATAGGGTTTAGCAAAAGCTACTAATTAGATATTCTGTCCACACACTTCCCTGCATGGTACCATGCTCTAATGCCCAACACAACATCCTCAACAACTGGCCGTATGTATGGATTATGTCACTGTGTGTGCCTCTATCTGTGCTTAAACTGTATCTGTAGCTTGCACATGTGTATGTCTGTCTGATCTCACTCTTGTAAGTGCTGCCACATCTTTTCATTCACAAGCATCTGTATGTTATAAGTCAAATCTATCAGTGTGTGTGCTTCTTTGTATATATTTGTTAATGTGTCATGCTGATCCATGTGTGCAGCTGTATTTGTGTGTGTTTGGATCCTGGTGTACATTTGGCTGTTTCTGTGTATGTGTTTGTATTTGTGTTTGTCCGTGCGCCTGTTTGTCTGTTGTCTATGCATGTGTCAGGTATGAACAATCTGTTTCCTTCCCTGCGGCTGAACCTACCAATCACATCCCTCCATCATTGCTCTTCATTACGTATTCATGAGTTTCTGTGTCTGCAGGGCTGTGATTGGCTCTTAATGAACGACTGACGGCATTATCAGTCAGCTAGGCAACAAAATAAGTCAGTCAGTACAAAAGAAACACCAGTCAACCACTGGTACGGAAACATTATTCAACTCGAGCAGAGGCAGCACACCCCTCAGGGAGGCTGACATATTGGATGCTGTCGACTGCATGGTACGTTTGATATGACTCTCATAATGTCTCAAACCTACTCGTGATCAAGTGCACACATCTTAAAATGCTAATTACCATGGATAATTACATCCAAGGAATAAGGGAGCATTTAGCACATGTGGAATATACCATTAGGTTTTTGTGTAAATAAATCCCCATGTCCTTTTCCCTGTCAGGCTTGGCAAAAGAATCATTAGTCAAACTGAATGCAGGCACAGTGCAGGCCTCGGGGGGGTTCATATGAGCTCATAAATCCATGAACTGCCCCTTTATCATCTTTTATATTATTTGGGAGCTTGCGTTTCGCCATCACTGGCTTCCATTGTTGGCTCGGTGCTCTCCTGTTACTATATCAAAGGGCTGTTAGCACTGGGATCATTACAGTAAGTGTAGCTGGGAATGTACTTGCGTGAATTAATGCAGCTAGTTTGCATAGACACAATCTGGTGATGTTGTATGATTGCTGGTTTGTGGTTACAAAATAGCTCATCAGATCTGGAGGATATCTGACAGCCGCCCTTACCCACTGATTGTACTGCATACATTTCAGTCATGATTAATGCAGTGTAGGCTGAGGTATATATTATGCATTGTAGTCTATGCACTAATTAATATGTTTTAACAAGACTACCTAGTTAATGTAAAATTTGAGTGATAGATTTATATTTGGGCTGTCATAGTTAACACGTTAATCACGATGCAGTTAATAAAAAAAATATATAACGCGTTCATTTTTTTTATTGCAGCCCATTTTGACCTCTACTGTCCCACACTCCAGTCCTGTAGGTGGTGGTAAGGCACCTTCAAGAAGTTGGTTGCCAATTAACTCCATAGAAGAAGAAGCAACGTGTAAAATATCCATAGATCTGTTATTGTCATTTATTCCCATTCTGCTGCTTCTCTCCAGATATGACCACACAGACAGGTGTGTATGTGTGTGAGTGAGTTACTATGGTTACCGCGATGGTCCCGGCCCTACACACGTAACACGAAGGATCCTATTTGCAGAAGGATGCTGTTGTTCATGTCGTGTGCTACATAGAGCAGCTGCATGCTTAATGGGGACTAGCAGAGTTTTTTGTTATGTTTTGTTTGTAATTGCTCGTTCATTCATTTTGGGCAGGGGCGGTGCGCCATTTTATAATGTTACTGAAAACCCTGCACATGTTTTTGCTCCTCGTGTTCCTACACTAGAGAACTTGTTCTTCCTGTCACCAAACAGCACTGCTCTCTCTGCCACCTTACTCGGGGTGATTTTTAAATACCACCGGTATTCTGGATGTTGCTTATGCTTTCCATTCATATTGCTGTTATTTTGAGCAAAAAAATGGTTGCGATTAATTGCAATTAACTAAGAAGATTCTGAGATTAATCGCGATTAAAAATTTTAATTGTTTGACAGCCCTAATTATATATAAAGTATATATTATACACAACAAAATAATTGCCTGAACTTGAAATATTCTTGAGTTAAGTTTCTTTTATACATATATTATTAGATGACACTTTTAAATTAATTTCAAATAAAAAATGTTAAATCAGCTATGTTCAGCTGGTCTGGTGCTGTACAGATATTACTTACCTCAGGCCTGGGACACACCCTGCATTACCTGTACATGTCTGTTACACAATGTCTTGATTTTTATTTTTGCATTAACATTTTAGAGCAGCCACACAGCCTGCATAGTACAACTGTGGCACGTCATCTAGGCTTCAAGCACTTTTTTGTTCCAGTTCCTTGCAAAAGGAGATTAGGCAATTTTCTATTGAAAGTCATATTGACATCATAGCAGCAATATAAAATAATCATGTACTATTTTGACATAGCAGAAACCCAGTGTAATTATATTATGTAAATGATTTAATTGCTTTGAATTAAGGTAAATAAGGTTTATTATGAAAAAAAAAACATTATGATGGATATTATCCAAGGCAAACTCAAGGTTGAAATGTAGGGCTGGTGGTAACGGTAGCTCCACAGGTCCACAGCAGACAGCACATGTGACTTCAACCAGTTCAGCAAAATGAAAAGTAGCCATCACCTGCACACTATGCAGGCAGTGTGTCACGAGCATGACTATAATTAAGAAAACAAATACGTGCATTTCCCAAAATGTCAAACATTACTGCCACAAATTAAAATAGTTCCCAGGTGTCTTAAAGACATGTCTGTGTCACAGCACTCTTTTCATCCACTCAAAACAGCCCTTTTCAGAACGGCTGGTTTCAGTGCCCTGTCTCTTTAAATGCAAATGAACCACTGCTCCCCCGCCCCACCCCTTCTACCGGGACCAGTACTCACAGGTAGAGGTGGTATTATGCAAATTATGCAAACTAATGACATCATTGTCTGACAACTGAGGGAACAGCTCGTCAAACCACATGGATTTCAATGTAAGGAGCAAATTACAGATTTTTTGTCAGTTCTCACATTTTGGGGCCAGAAGGCAAGACAAACACCCAAATATATGTTAAAGAGCCTTCAAAAAGTGATATTTCCATAATATGTCCCCTTTAATTCAACATCTCTCTCAGCATAGACTGTTTAATTTATGATTCATTAGTCTCTGGCAACTACATTACATCTTCACCATCTCTTTGACTTGAAAAAGCAACCATGCCAATTTAAACTGTTTCAAACCTCACCTCATCTTTGATCCCTCCAGATGAATCACTTTTCCTCATATCTGCTAGTTAACCATATGATTTTGAGTGTTTGGTTTTGAATATAAGCCAGATACCTCCATGTTTGGAGCTGATTTTTTAAAATCCTTCCATGATGTTTCAGTCCTTGGTGTTGATTATGTGTTAACATAGTCATCAGTAAATATTCGCTTTGTGAGCGGCATCCAACCCAAAGCTGAGGAGTTCTATTAGAGTGCATCATCCCTTTGCCTGAATCACCTCCTTAGAGAATGTCTCACTGTTCCACATTACCAGTCCTAAGAAATATGAAATCTAGCAGCATTGTCAGGAACAAACAAGTATGACTAAAATAACACAGTCATTGAGCTGGAACCTGCCTTGGGTAACAGGATAGCTGCAGCTCTTGGTGTTGAAATTTGCATTGTTCTAATAATAAGAGAATAGATTGTAGCTTTGGATTTCTTATGAAATGTGGATCTGTGTGCTTTTTATTTAACCAGGTTTGTTAAAGTGTCCGCAGTGAGTTTACTTCACTTTCTGTATATTTGTTGCTAGTGAGATATAGTTGTGTTAAATATGCAATAATTCAGTTCATAAATATGGTTTACTTAAATGCAGCTGCCCTTCCATCTGTTGTTTGCAGTGGAGCTGCTGCTTGTAGGCTAGAATATTAACATGGGCATATTTAACTTTGACGCATATTCACACCAGGCAGGTTTTATGATGCACATTAACAGGGGCTTGATATAGTGAATGAATTTTCACAGACAAAAACAAATTTGACTTTTAACTATTTTTGGCCCAGATTCCCAGAATTGGCTGCCTAATGGGGGAAATGCATTTCAAACCTGACTGTACAACTTTGATCTAGAGCACAGCTTCCCTGAGTTGTTGAAAAAAACAAGTCTGTTGATGAACATTCTTAATTTCTGACAACTGGGACATTCTCAAATACAAATTTAATCTGAAGGCAGTACTAGAATTATGTAAGGTATTGTTGCTCACCCCTTTTGCCCTGTTTTGCTATTGGCACTGAGACTTTCTTTTTTGCTTTATTTAGAAAAGTGATGACAATACCATCCATTGTCAGAAGGATGTATGCATCTGAAATTGTTGATTTCATGTCCGCAATGCAGTGGAATGGAAAATGTGAGCACCCCACCTTTATTAGTGTTTCGTCTTGTGAGGCATATTTTAAAATACAGCTGTCAGTAGTTGTTCCAAATTGTTTGTGAAATGACCTGAAAGCGGTAGGATAAGCGTGGGATGTATGAATCACTGCTCTTAAATATTCTAAATTAAATGCAGTGAAATGCACTTTTTATCTGAGAGATTGCACATATTCTGTATCAGATATCCAGCGTGTTCCCCCCTCATTTTGAATAGCTATGACACCAGTGTCAGGAATAATAAATTTCATCCTTTGTGTAGGTGGATCCCTGTGAAGTCAGTTAAAGTGCTTCTGTATTCTGTTTATGTGTGCATGGTTCTTAGAGACTGCTATGAACAGTTAGGATACATGATTTGCAAAAACCTACCCATTAATGGAGAATATGTTAATGAAATCTGTTATTATATAATGAAATTATGAGATGTAAGAGAAATGCATTCATCCTCATTAGTTTGACTCATTGATAAGGTCTGTGTGTTACCATGTATTGTTGAGAAAGGCCGAACAATTCATCTAAATGTTGTCAAAGTTGCACTATAACTAGGTTTAATTATCTATATCACAACAGATAGAATTTTTTTGTACTGTGTCACCAGTCTGTGATGCTGCAGAGATGGTCTACACACACATGAACAAACTGGTTTGGTGCAGGATCCAACAGAAATCCCATCATTATTCCAACTGAAATCACAACTCAGATCACAAGCACAATATTTTTTCATATCATTCAGCCCGGCTGTTGAGTGCCCTGTTCCATCAGGTATTCCTGTCATGTAAAAAACAGTGACAATATATAGTGGTAATGTCACTTAGACTTAGAGAAAAATGTAATTAAAGTACCATACTCACATGCATACAGTGAGCATGGTACATTAAATGATTATGCTGGTAAGTTAACACAATGAATGCACACATGAAGTTAATTTTACATGAGATTAATTGCTCATTAATAGATTTGATGCAATGTCAACATGGTAAGTTGGGTGCCACTCACACATGTGCCTCTGTATAGCATTTGGGCCATTGTTGGCCAAAAGCACACATCTAATCTAATTTAACCATGTCAAATATACCAACTCTGATGAATGTGCATATATGTTACCAGTGTATAACATTAGGATAATTGTAGCACATTAACTCATTTGCTATTTGTCAACATTCAGTGGATTAATCTGGTCATTATGAAAATGACGTCTGTTAGACACTTTATCAGACATTCATTAAAAAGATTTGTCACCATACTTTGTCATTCAGAACAAGATATATTTGCATTTATATTTTCATCATTTATGGTGGTAATGTATTGATTTATTTTGACAGAGCAGAGCAGGAAAAAACTGCAATCTGGAGGGAGTCAAATTAAGATTACCTGGGGGTGTTTTATTTTTGTTATTATTGCATGGAGTCACATGCACTTCTCGCCCACTCACTTTGTCACTATACTCTTATCTTTCCAACAATACATGCCGAGCTATAGTAGCACTTAGCAATTGCTAACCTTCAAGTGAAACAATGTCACCCATGTTAGAAAACAGATTTTACACTGACAGGGATCCCTCAGTCAGTTTGTCTCCTCTTGTATTTGATTTCCTCTGATTAAAGGAACCATTTATTTTCTAACGTACCATTACCTGAATGCTTTGATTACAGAGCTGCATCATTGTCATTTTGATTAAAGCTGCAATTTCCTTTACCAGCTTTTGTTAAGAATATGACGGGGCTTCCAGCAAAGCACCTCAACATCTGATGTATGTGTCTGAGTGACAGAGAGAGAAAAAGACAAAGCTTTTTTTTATGAACAAATACTTTGGTCAATGATTTCTGTTACATTCTTCCTTCTTTCTGCCTTTCTCTTTTTGTCTCTCTCTGCCCCCGTAGCTATCTGTTTCCACCATTTTAAAATTTACTTTGCCTTTGTAACTTTATTTTCCACTGTACTCTTCTCTCTCCCAGCATTGTGAGGGAGAAGAAATTGACATTTCTTTTTTTTAAATTCCCACTTTATCCAATCTGTTTTCTGATTTTTCTTCTCCTTTCTGTATTCTGTTCTCTGCAGTGAAGCGATCAGTAGATTTTAAATCGCGGGGCGTTAAATTATTCCCTGGCAAAGACTCCAGCAACAAGTTTTCAATATGTGAGTTCACATCTTAATGTCACTTTGGCTAATGAATTAATGAACTAATGTGTGATGGCTCAGTTTGGCGTGGACTGCCTTTGTTTTTGCTTTGGTTTTATTTTCAGTTTGCATTGACTCATTGTTGTCTCTCAAGAAGGCTGTTACACTCAACACTTTTGCGCTTCTGATTACTAATGACCCACAAACATCCTGCCTTACATTTACACATCTGTTACCATCAATTCACAGACACATAGTGAAAAAACCCTCTGACTGACATCTTTAAAATGTGACATTTTTGTTACGCAAATGTGTTGAAAATGCCACAGCCTTTGTAAGAGCATGCTTTTGCTATTCTTGACTGTTTTGATGTTTTGTATATGTATTTTGGTCATGGTGTCTTGGTTTATGCATGCTTCTTCATGGCTGGCTTTGATATATTTAATCACGGCTTGTTCTGCTTAGCCTAATCATGGTTTGTTTTGGCTTGCTTTTGGGCTTGTTTAGGGAATGTGTATCAGCTGTTGTGATATTGTTTACCGCCCCCTCCTGTCTCTTCCCCTTCTTCTCTTCTCTGTTCTTCTCTGTTCTTCTCTTCTTCTCTTCTCTTCTTCTCTTCTCTTCTCTTCTCTTCTCTTCTCTTCTCTTCTCTTCTCTTCTCTTCTCTTCTCTCTTCTACTCGATGCTTTTGTAGACTTCTCTACACTGGTCATTGGGGCATCATTGGTCCAATGGTCTATTGCAGAATTATTATTCCACTCTACATACACACCACTAAAATCAAGGGGTTCACATTCAATAAGTACAAAAATAGGTTAAATTTAGTGATCCTCTTTCCTTTAACTTTGTGAAATTCAAAGTCAATGGAAACTCTTAAATTAGACACCCTGAACTGAAATGATCAAGTATAAGGGCGCCTGTGGATCATAAGTCATTTGACTTCCTGTAATGCATAAGAAAATGGCCACATGAACATTATTCCATTCTCTTTGAAGCCTCTTCAACACACTGATGTTGGGAGAGCAGGCACAGGAAGCATGAAAAATCTCCCAAGTAAAAGAGCAGTACTTTTGTTACTGAGGTTTCTCATATTAAAGTTGTCAGTACCCACTTTAACCTCACATATTTTAAATTTATTTAACATCCAATTTCCTCTCTATGTCTTTCTCACTTCTTTGTCTCTTTATTACACCTCTTTTATTTCTCTCTGTCTCTCTCACGCACACACACTCCCACGCATTATATTTACACGTGAAGGTCTTTTGTTTGCGTGATATTTCTGTAATTTTTCTTTAATCAGAAGCAGCGCACACACACACACACACACACACATGCATAAGCACATAATTGCACACCTACAAGGACATAATGCAAACATACATATTGATACAAAGACACACACTGATACAAATGGAACACAAAGATGTACTCACATGTATGTGGACATAGACTGTCTTTGTCCATGTTGTGAATTGGTTTGCATGCTTGCTATTGATTTTTTTTTTTTTTTGAACATCCCTGGTTTATTTGCTCGTCCAATTTGTGTTAGTGCGAGCCTATGTTTATGTGTGAATCTCTTAAATACTGTATGAGCTACTGGAAAAGTGATGAGCTGAGCAGAGCACAGAGACGTGGTGCAGATTCATCAGGTTTCCTGACAGTTTGGAGAGTCATGGTTGAGATTTGATTCCTCAGATGTGAGTTTGTGTGTTAATTAGCCAGACTCTGAGTAGTTCAGGTGTTAATTTGCTCTGCCCTTACTGTTTTAACTCAGCAGTGAAGCACAGATCCTCTTTGTTTGTGTCTGTCCATCAGCCCGGCCTATGCATGTTTCAGGTTCTGTACATGTGTTTTGTGTCAGTTCATGTATGTGTGTAAGTGTGTGACTTATGTGTGTGTGTTAGAGTGTGTCCTCATAGTACTGATACTGTAACCAGTCCCTCTGTTATGGTGTTAATAGTCCAGATGGTCAAATTAGCCGCTCCAGCAAAGCAACAAACTATCTACTCTAACAAATACACACACAAGCACACACCAACCACCTGCTGGGTTTGCTGATACACACTGAACATGTACATGCATGTTAATTGGACAGCCCAGACAGCCTGGGTGGGACAGTGTTTGTGTGAAAGCAGAAAAGGCCAGTATAATCACCCAGCTTGTGTTTGTTGTATTTGATTGATTTTTCTGGCATCAGCATTTTAGTTTGTCTTAAGATAAAATTGAACTTTTCAATTAGTTTCCACCAATAATTGCAACTAGGGTGCCAGAAAAACACAAGAAATAAACTGCTTTTATTTTAAATACATAATAATCTTGCATGTAATCAGTGCTCATTTAAAATAACTGAAAGTAAAAACAACTAAATTCAGATTAAAAGTATAAAATATTTTGTTTGGATGAGATGAAGTGACTTATTACAGCAGCAAAAATAACACATAAAAGAAGACATAAAAGCTGGGTGAAGATGAGTTTGATCGGGTGAAAATATGGAGAAAACAAAAAAAAGGGTGAGTCATGGGGATGTGCTCAGAATCGAAATAATACTCTGAGTTCTTCCACACTCAAATGTAATTTAATCAGACTGATCAAATAAGCAATCAGCAGAATATCACCACATTGTTGTGTATTTGCCGCTTGAAAAATAATCCACACCAAACTACACGATTAGTTGTGTTTCCCTATCAGTCCATGCATTTGAATATCAAAATACACCATGGGGTATTTTGTTTGCTGTATAGCTAAAGTAAATAAGCACGCCAAGACAGTTTCTCCCCCTAGTAATATTCCACTGACACCAGACATTAGGAAAGGATGAGCAACTGAAAAAACACACTTCAGAAATCCTCTGAGTGGCCTAATTTAACTTTCACTGGTGTAAATGAAAGATGAGGGGTACTCAAGGATTATTCAAATAATTTTACTCTCATCCTGATCTCATTAAGAAATACGAGAGATCCCGCCATGTGGGATCCTAAATTGAGCAAAAATAGGTCATCAATGGACTGTGGTTCGTTAAGATACTATGTTACAGCTAATACTTTTGTTGTGTGCCAGCTTTCTAGAAACATCTCTGTGGCCCATGATGGATCATTCTCAGCACCATACAGGCCTAAAAAAAAGGCTTTAATGTCTAA
>OMNW01005570.1:11554-33290 GCA_900303245.1 Selene dorsalis | reverse complement strand
TGTTTTGAGCTGGAAAAGTTTTAAAATGAAAAGCTTTTGAATTGGAACAGACTTATTTGTGTTTTGCATTCTTTCACTGACCCGACAGCTGTGTTTCTTTGGCTTCCCTAAGTAGACACAGAGGCTTTTTGCCTTTTCTCTCTGTCCTCATCACTTGCATACAGACACACTGTCCATTGCTCAAAGTAAACCCAGCAGCAGAGTTTCTTCAAACTTTTATAGCTTTTAAATGCTCAGGAGAAAGGAGAGACTCTGAATGGTGGAGCTTGATGGAAGCAGAAAGTCTATACTGCAGTGTCTTTTAAGAAAAGTGAGTGAAATACAACTGTGAGGTTATTTATATGAAAAAAATGGAGGCAGGGGACAAAGGCAAAGGGCAGGAAACGATTAAGAAACCAAACAAGTACGCATGAATAAAAAAAAGACAAATAAAAACAAAAAAGAAACAGGAAAAGGAAGAAAGAAACAAACCTACATATTCTGTGCTACAGCAGGAGTACTATAATTATAGACAGAAAGAGACAAGAAAAACAGGCGCACCTTGTCAGATGTATGTTTGTCAAAGTGTCGCAGTCTCAAAGTATTCATACAGTTTCATCTCTCGTGTCTGCTCCAGCACTGGGATGTTCGGAGTGTTAGTGTGAAGATTAGCTCTCGGAGAGAATTAAGATTATATCTGGAGTGGTGTGTCGCTCCTGTTTGACTACCTAACCGTCTAACCCATGTGTCTCTCTATCTCCTGGTCTGTCGAACCTGTTTCTCCCTCCACCTGTTTCCTGCTACCTGTAAAGTGAAGAAGTGACAGGGCAGGCAGGCTTCCAAAACTGAAACTAAAAGCGGAGAGCTGGGAATTTCTGGGGGAAGACTTGTGCTGAATGCTGTCAATAGAATAACCAGACAGGGGCAGTTTTAGATACACGCCAGGATGTACTGAAGCAGTGCACTGGTGTTAATTTGGCAGCAATGTTCATACCATGCCGACATAATTAAAATGTATAATTACTTAGAATAGCAACTGGCTTTAATGAACACGTCAGAAGAATGAAAATAATAGTATATCTATTGATGCACATGCATGTAAGAGAATGTCTGTCTTAAAAGTAAGAGTCTGCTGTCTTTACCAGTGTAACTTTGCCATAGGTTTTGTCCTTTCCTTCTAACCTGTTTGTCCCTGACTCTCCATCCATCTGTCTCTGTGTGTAGTAAATGAAGGGGGAGTAAGACAGGCGTCCAACTCCTGCCCTGACCCAGGGGAGCCAGAGAATGGAAAACGCCATGGCAACGACTTCAGGTACAATTTGCGCTCAATACCATGCACAGGTGGACCTTATTAAATTATCTGTACTCATTTAGACATAGAACACACATATGGATCTGTACATATGTGTGTTTATAAAGATGATTTTCCATTTTTTCCTGTATATCTAACTCCATTGCCTCCCCCCTGTGTGTGTGTAGCATTGGCAGTGTGGTGCAGTTCAGTTGTGGAGAAGACTATGTTCTCCAGGGAAGTAAAACTATCAGTTGCCAAAGAGTGGCCGAAGTCTTTGCAGCCTGGAGTGACCACAGACCCGTCTGTAAAGGTAAGAAATGGCCGTCCACGTGCCTCAACACAAGTATACAAAATTACAGACACCACAGTAGCTCATGTTGCCAAGACCCTTAATGATACCATCACAGATACAGAGGGAGGAAGAGACTGTAATCACACATGTGAGGGGACTCTAAGAAGGCACTCAAGTAAAACTGCCCATGTACACTGCTTCATATTGTTGTCAGTGTCCTCAGGACGAGTTTGTATTGATCTGGGCTGCGTTTATACTGGAAAAAATCCCAATTCTGTAATATGATCATGAATGAAAACACACCATAATCCAATGTTTGCACTGCACTTAGGCACACAAATGTGCAGTGGTTGTCTGCTTTCGTCAGGAAAGCTATGACATTGGTTGTTCAGGACCTGAAATGACACCGTTTACCGTTTAAATGACACTGTACACTTAAGCAACCATGCTCGATTGATTATTATCGGTCAATATATTTTATAAATTAAATACCATGTGCAATATCTGATTTTAATGTGATTTAAGATGTTTGATCTGTTACAGTACAGAAACACCCATATTTTAATTTTTTTAGTTACATGGTGATATATATGTGCTAGTGACGGTCATTCTTCACATTTACATACTGGTTCCACTTTCACATCTGCTACTGTTGTAGTCCCCAACTTGCGACACACATGCACGTATGCACACATGTACGCACAGAGGGACCGAGACAGAGAGAGAGGGCGTCTGTCATGTTAAATGCCAAAGCCGTTTGTCATGTCTCCCTTCGCTAGGCTTCAGACTGTGGCTGGAGACACATACTTTAACATAAAAACCAATATTCACTGTGTGCGTACATGTGTGTGCGTGTGTGTGTGTGCTTGCCTGTGTGTCTCTGCCTCCATCTTAATGAGGACCAGTTTGAATTTTAGACATTGGAGCTTAGGACATTTTGGCTGAGTTTAAAGGGCTGTTTGAGGTAAAGATTTGGTTTGATTTGGAGTTAGTGTAAGGTTTAGGGTTGGAGTTTAGCTGTGATGGTTGAGGCTAGGGTTAGGGGCTAGGGAATGCATTTTTCCAATGAGTGTCCTCAAAGAGATAGTGGTGCAAGTATGTTTAACGCTTAGGGTTAACTAAAAATCACAGATGTAAAACCAAAAAAGTGATGACAGAGAAACAGGCAGCAGATGATGGAAGCGAGCCAAAGCTGAAAACTTCCTGACCTGAATGGTGATTTTATGATGTACAGTAGCATCTCTCATCTCCTGTGAGGTCAAAGTGCAAGGTCATCTACAGAGTGGCATCCTGGGAGTCCTCAGAGACTCAAATTCTTGTTCAGGGTCACATGAGCAGGGTATGTGAGTCAGTCATGGGTCCTGCTCTCTTGTCCTCTGGTTAAAGGACACAGTCCAACCACTAGCCTCACCTGCTACTTAGGTTCTCACCTAGGAACCAGGCGCAAAGGGGGATTGATGTTGCCATGACACAGACCCTTTTAAGCAGGCAGAATGTAATCTAGCAAATACAGTTTGGATATGACTTGAGCTCTGATTGGTCCCTGCAAGTCAGGCGTATTATCCAGGTCATTATCCAAGACATTATCATGATGAAACCCTTTGATTGCCTCTTTAAGAATGTTATCGACTCTAAGGTATTAATCATCACTAAATGCCTTATAATGAGCCGCTGACATTAAGCCAATCAACCCTTGCATTTACCTGTATGTGGAGATGGGCTGGGTACGGTAGGATAAGTAGGATAAGTAGGATAACCAGTGACATTAAAAGTCAGTGATGTTGTCCCCTGAAGCAGTAAATGAAGAGGAATGACCTCCATCACCATGAAACAGAGCCAACAGAGATGTTTGAAGGAGAGGAGTGTGAGCAGGGTGAGACACTTTCACAGAACCTTGTAGCTTCTGAGTCACAGGTGCACATTGTCAAAGCTCTGCTGAGTTAGAACAACAGAACACTTGTATTCCCAGCACGAACAACTGCTCTGTGAACAACTTTTTGACAAAACCATGACAAAGTGAACGATCCTGCTCCGTGGTTGTTGCTTAGTAACTAGTACTGATTCAGTACTAGTTGATCTTTGTTATTCTAAGCATCTCACAATGGAGGGCACTGTTACTCCAGCATGGTCCCCTGTATTAGAAAATGCTTATAATACTAAATAGTCAATTTATGTTACTCTATATTCAAAGGCAGGCTGTTCATATTTATTATTTACAGTTCATGATATTCTGAAAAGTCTACCCATAATCACATTAAATAACCCACAAAATCCAAAGTTGTTGAAAAAGAAGGCACCATTTTTCCTGTTTGCTACTCTGAAGCACCGCTGCATGTCATTGTTATGCGGTGTATCTGTCTTCCTCTAGTCTGCATCTTCAAAAATCCTCTAAATCCCAGAATGACCATATTGAGGTTGCTTGAAGGACAAGCTGCATGTTACACTGGAATCATGTCTTTTTGACAACAATGCTGAGACTTTGAGGTCTATGGCAAAATCACTCAAAAGAGAAAACAGAAAAGAAAAACATTGCAAATATACATTCATAGTTTTTTTTTTCCTTTTTGTGGCGATGCCTCAGCTGAAAAGCACGGAGGGGAAATATAGAGACAACTTCTCTATTTTTAATCTTGTCACAAAAATCTGTTTCCCCTTAGGGACAAAAAGCCAATATTGAAATTCCGAAAATAAAAATGCGCTAAAGGCAAGAGAGAGGGGTTAGTGTAATGCTAATAGACTGTGAAGAGAATAAACTTCGCTCTTGTCTGTGAATGGTCTGTGGCTCTTATCACTAATTAGATACATTTTATTTTCTAGCCTCTTTTGCCAGTCAGTATCCATTAAATAATATTATCATCATGGAGGAATCCAATCAAGATGTGTAAGAATTTTTCAGTGCACCTGACACTTCAGGCTGTATTTCAATTTCAGGTTTTTTTTAGAGGATTTAATTAATTAAGATACCCACGTTTGAAGAGGTGGACTGAGCTGGTGGAAATGCCAGAGCAGTTTCATACCAGAATGTGTAGGCCAACAAAAAAAATAGTGCTGCATATGCATAAACACCACTCCACCTTGGCACAAGTATGTTGATTTGGAGCCATGAAATTACCTAACAGACGCCAGCACAAAAGTAGATACTTGATCTCGGTAAAAAATGGCCTTTTGCTGCTGTTTACACCTCCACTGGCTCTGCAGGTGCCTGAAAATAAGTAAAATTTTAAAAAGAGTTCAAGAGGTAAACAAGTGCGAGAGAGCAGAACAGCAACAATTGTGTTTCATTAGAAGTACATTTGATTGTCAGGAAGAAAACATTGTGTTCTCCGATGTACAGTGTCCTTATTTAGCTTGTTTCACCCTGTTAAACAAAAATGGAATGAGAGGAGGACTGTGTCTAGCTGAACACAGTACGGATGTGACCTTTACATCTAGACCAGCCAATAGCCAATGTGGAAACTCATGAATAACATTGAGAGAGGCAATCTGTCAAGAAGCATCAAGCCAGCTGACTTATTAAAGGGTCACTTCTGTCAAAACACTTAAATACAGCTAAATGTGTCTATTGAAACATTAGAGAGAAGATAAAGTAAATGTATTGTGAAAATTTGCCCTTTATATCCCAACAGTGACACAACAGAAAGAGACAGATAAACATAAAAAGAAAGACAGAGGGGGACAGAGAGTTAATCACTTTATTAGATACAATTAAACAATTACAAAGCTTAATAAAAAATAAACCACAAAAACAGCCATCAAACTGCAATGTCCTTCTGTCCACGCCTACAATACTTTATGAGAGAGAGAGAAAGAGAGAGAGAGAAGTAGAGAGTGCCCATGTGGCACCTTGATTAATGGACAGATGGCAAGGTCGCAGAGCCAACTCTCTCTCTCTTTCTGTGTGTGTGTGTGTGTGTGTACGACTAAGAGAGAGAGACAAGTCGAGGGAGTTCAGTTGATTTGCTCAAATATACACACCAAGAGTTCTCGGTACACATTCACACATGTTGACTTCAAACAGGAAACAATGAAAAGAAAAGTAAGGAAAAAGAAACAAAAATGGATGTGTAAAATGTACAACTACACTGGATGACCGTAGGTACCTGTGTGTGTGTGTGTACACCCATTAAAGCTCTAACCAGAGCGAGGGACATTGGAATACTGTGTGCCAGCTTAATGATGTCATCAATCATCCTCTGTGTCCATTGGTCAATCTGTCTGCTCCTGGAGGCAGCCTGTTAAAATGGCCAGTTCGGCTTTCCTGCAAAATCACATCAAATCGAAACTGTGATCTAAACCTTAGTGCGGCCACATTAACTTTACGATAAGCTCTCACTCAACTCTGGTCATTATCGATATAAAAGTTTTTCTGACACTGTAATATTTATCCACACTCAAATTTGCTAGACTTGTTGGTACCATATAAAACTTTGAAATGCAGTTCAGACAGGGAGTGACTGTGATTAAAATTGAACATGATGACTTGACAAGTAATATTTGTATCCTTGTCATCGACATAAAAATAGAAAGTGCCCTTGAACCCTTTTTGTCAAAATCAGGATTTGATGATTTCATTTAAGCTTACCTGTCTAGTTGGTGACACATCATCCTTGTCAAAGTTGCTTTAATGAGAACTTTCCTTTTATGGGCACTGTTCTTTAATTATTAATGTACTTTAATCATGAAGTTCCCTTGATGGGGAAATTACCATCATAAGCAAGTTACCCATTCCCTCAAAATCACCTTCTTCTTGGCTTGTAGACTTTTCTCGATGAACTGGAAGATTATATACATTGTCAACAGGACATTTCATTAATGGATTACTGAGTTTATAAATACTTTTCATCAATACTTTTTTGATGGTAAGTATCTTAGTGGGTTGTTTATAATATGATAAGACACAAATAATGTAATGGCAAATATGTACAAATCAAACACGCATCAGCACTGAGATGACTTGACATCCTAAAGTGTCCCATTTCAGAGTCAGCACATGAATTGTGTACTTGCGAAAACTCAGTATTTTATTTGATTTTCTGTTTGATTTACACCCAGTTCTCACGCCCAATTCTCTTTATGAGCTCCGGCCAGGGTGCGGGGTGGGGCATATGATCTGGAACTGGTAGGGGTTAAGTGTCCTTGGTATGCTTCAACAGGTATTGCTGTATGGGTGACCGGACCTGAGGCTTCCACTGGGGGGCAACTCACTAACCACAAAGGCCATCCGGCTAAGAAAGCAGCTGGGTTATAGAGCTCAAGTGTGAGGCAGAAATCAGGCCGAATGAGACACTTAGGAGTTTCTGCTCTGGTAGAACCAAGTTAAAGCTCAGCAGTTGTTAGAATTTATACTCAAAAGCATTTCTTAAAGAAACCTTCCCACTGCTTATGGGTTGCGTCAGTTATACTCTGAAGCCATAAAACAAAACTTTGGCGAACTGTGGAAGTGCAAGGGCATTGGGGCTACAGAATAAGCTTTGGCAATGTGATCCTTGCCTGCAACATAATTTAATTTTGGTCTGCCTCCCAATGGCTTGTGTGGGTATGCATGTTTGTGTCAATTTGCTGGAGTGAGAGTGAGAGAGAAAAAGTGAAAATCCTGAGGGAATCCAGTTGATCTGAATATATAAACTCAAAGGAGGATATGTTTTTTCACATGCAAACACAAAAACACTAACAAAAACCCTAACCATCATTTTTCACATGCAAACACAAAAACACTAAGCCCCCCCCATGCTCCCAGCCCAAAGCATTCAGTTAATGTTGCTCATGATTCCAACAATATGATTTTAGTACCAGCTAGACCTCATCAAAAATTTTAATTCAATCTAGAATTCATTATCACTTCAGTGATAGTCTGGCCCTTTTGGCTTCAAGCCCTCTATACTGTGTGCCAGTATAAATATTCGGGGGGCGGGGGGGGTGGCAGAGACAAAGTTACACAGAGTAACAGACAGGCAGACAGGCTGTCAGAGAGGGTGAGACCACCATTATGAAAGTAATAATCCAGTGCTCAAAATCTTATTTAAAGCTGGTGACTATAGCCACCAGAGAGACAGATATTTCTGCCAAGCACAGATGAAGACCAAAACAGAGCTGAAGGTCATGGCACAAGTTGACATCGTGTACATTCAGGCAACTATAGATGGACCACTAAATGAATGCTAATTGCTTTGTCTGAGGGACAGCAGCATGTTGAGCATAATAGTTTCATAAGATGAACATGGGCTCATGTTATTCATGAAGTCTGTGTACATGTGATGAAAGTTTTTTTTGTTTTTTTTCCATTTTCCATACCATTTCCCTTTTTTTTCCATATCTGGGATTGTTATAATGACTCATTAATATGAAAGAAAAACATACAAAAGACAAAAAGCATTGGGAAGAAAAATGGAGAGAAGAGAGATGGACAGATGGTAAGCACGGATGACAGAGTGCACTGTGAATCATGAACTGCAGACAATGGCTGGCATAGGGACCAAGACAGCGTGAATAAAAAGCACAGAGAGAAAGACAGAGCACGAGATGGACAGATGCAGGCCAAGAGATGGATGGAGTTTATTATAAATTATGGGATGTTAGCTCCTCTGGTAATTCTAGTGATAACTCTCTCTGCACTATCGCTATAGCAACACCGTGCCCATTTCTACTGTTGGCACGGAGATGGACCAGCCATTCATTCAGGCCACGCTGATTGAGCTGTCAATGTACACACACACACACCCGCTGTTACTAAGATACACGCTCTCTTTGAGACATGCAGATAAATCATTTCTTATGTGCAACTCGGAACGCACACCCACTTCATCTCTGTGTATCTATCAGTGTATAAACTGCATCGAGCGACGCACAAGAGAAGGTCATCTGAAGATACATCGAGAATTAGAGAAACAAGTTTCGACTGGGTTCAGTCATGGGGAACTCAGGCAGGGATCCAGGCGGCAGAAAGACAGGGAAACACACAGAGAAAGAGACCGACCAGAGACACATAAGGTGTCTCTAAGGAACCTTGTACTTGTTCTGACACTCTCTTACAGCACCTCACAGACACACCTCATTACACACACGAAGAGACACACACAAACACACTGTGGTATGACTCTTTTACCTGTCCCTTGCCGTCATCCTGACCACGAAGTCACAGGTGTGGTGTGTTTGTGCGAGTGGGAGCATTTGTAAGGATGTATTTGGTGAGTTGTATACATATCATATATTTTTTTGCAGTGTGAGGTAAAATGTGTGACGGGATGTCCACATGTTTCTATTTGTAAAACTTGACTTTATACACATTTGTGCTTATGTGCTTTTATTTTGTGTGTGTGTGTGTGTGTTTGCGTGGCTGTTAACTGTACGTGTTCCTGTGGCCTGCTGCTGAACAAACTAATTAAGGAACAAACGCTGCTTCAAACCAACCAGAAAATTACCTCCCAGCTCTAACAGGACGACCCAAGGACAGAAAAGCAGGTTCCCTATCGCATCAAGTCAGAACACATAGCCTAATAAAGGCTTAGTTGGTTTATCGAACAACTAGCATGTGTCATTTTCAACACCCCACTGAGTGTAACTTCAGTATTAGTGTATGACTTTCCAGCACACAAAGTGTCACCATACAATCATGTTCTTTTATGGATTTGCGCAGAGAATCTCCACTCACACCACATAGTTATACACCATCGGTCACTGTGTGTACTGCCCTGCACACTTTACTTCTTTAAAAGATGAAATGTAATTATTACTCAGCTGCTGGATGGAAGTTGTTGACTTTCAATAGATTTTGAGAGTAAATTGCCGGTGAGTGTCTCTATCAGTCAATACTGCAACTCTTGCTAATCCTGTGGTATTTCACAGCCAATAGCTTCCAATTAAGTACTGCTATCCAGGGAGATGCCACAGACAGTATCAATAACATCTATCTGATCCTCTTCTCTTCTCTTCTCTTCTCTTCTCTTCTCTTCTCTTCTCTTCTCTTCTCTTCTCTTCTCTTCTCTTCTCTTCTCTTCTCTTCTCTTCTCTTCTCTTCTCTTCTCTTCTCTTCTCTTCTCTTCTCCTCCTGTCACCACTCCCTTTCTTTCTATCTTCTTTCTATCAGTTATGTCAGTGACACTTTTAATTGTTCCTTTATTAAATTACTACTGTGACCCACAAGTGTTATATTTGCTGTTTTGTTTATTCTAAGAATGTTTTTGCAATCACCATCACCCCAATGGTTTTAATTTAAAAGGTAATTGTGAGGCGACCCCACAGTCTACAGCAGGCATGTCCAAACTATTCCACAAAGGGCTGAGTGACTGCAGGCTTTTGCTCCAACCAAGCAGCAGCACACCAGACTTGACTCATTTAATCAACTAATCTCAGTCCTCAAAGAAGTTGATTGGTCAAACTGTGTGCTCTTGACTGGTTGGAACAAAAACCTGCAGCCACACGGCCCCTGTGGAACAGTTTGGACATGTCTTGTCTACAGTTTGCTTTTGCTAATACCTCTGTTAACTCTACAGTTGCTACTAATAACAATTACCTTGTGTTTTTCTGTTTACAGTGAAGACGTGTGGCAGTAATCTTCAAGGTCCATCAGGCACCTTTACATCACCAAACTTCCCAATTCAGTATGAGAGCAACGCACAGTGTGTGTGGATAATTACTGCTTCAAATCCCAATAAGGTAAATCTATTTCTCTCCACCTTCAAACGAACACTTACATTTAAAGGAGAACTGTGCAAGTCCGTCGCTTTTACATACATTGCTATTAATCATATCTAAATTTAAACATATACTTAAATATGACTTTTTGGTTTGTTTATTGCATAGAAACATAACTTATTGTGAATTTATTCTCTGCAAGTATACCCAGACTTAACCCTGATATTTGTGACAGTAACTCCTATCAATTGGGAACTTAAAACCTACAGGTGAGAGATGGTGTAGAAATGGAGCTTATGAAATGTTAAATAAGCAACAGCAGCAGTGGCAGAGTAAGAATAGGGAGTGCATGTAATCTTAAAGTTGTCTTCCCGAACTGGCTCCCAGGCTTTGCTCCATTTGAATTTCATGCATCCAATCTAATTTTAATTGATATAACACAGCACATCTTACAGGCATTTACAAAGCTAGTTTAGCTGCATTTTTACATAATTGAAATGTGTTGATAATAATTCATGTAGGAGGTACTGTAAATTATATGCTAGTCAGGGCATATCAGTGTCTAATTCAGTGTGATTGGTTAATCCTATGAAGGGGCAGATGATAGGCTGGAGGTCAGATGGATAGCTGCGATTGGTTGCTCGATGTCCCAGGGGAAATCTGATTGGTATTCAGGAGACGCATCCTGATTCCTCTCAGGGTCACTGTGGCGACCGCTCTGTCGTCAATGGCAACACCTGCGTCAGCACTATAGGGACACATATACACATATGTGCACATTCACGTGCACACGAGGACACGCTTTTTCATACGTGTGACGAAACACACACTCTAGGTTATTTTTTCATCCTCACACACACACACGCACTTAGTTGCTTTGATCTTGCTCAAAACTTACTTTCTCTCCTCCCCTCCCTCCCACACTCTCGCACACAACTCTCTCTGTCACTGCCCAAGGCCTCTGGTTTATGGCCTAGAGCAATACATTCTCCGTTGAAGGCTACAATGTGTATGTGTCTGTTGAAGGCTACAGCACTAATGCCCTTCTTCAGCCTCTGGAGTATATGTATACAAGTGTGATGTGTGTAAGAAGTTGAAAATTAATGTGTATGTATTATGTGTGATTGTGGATGTGGCCAAACATGTTATTTAAAATGATGACCAGATCAACATCAAGTCATTTTTATAGCCCTTTATCTTCAAGGCTTACAGGTGGCGTCTGTCCATGTAATGTTCAATACTATATCATGAACATGTCATGTGCCATATTGCTTCATATAAACAGTATGTCATTCACAGTACTGAATCATATGCATGCCTTTTATCACTACAAGTCAAACAGCCCCAACCTAGTTATGGTGTGCATATAAGTAGACATACTTTTCAGAAGGACAACATTTCCATATTAAAAAAGCTTTTTTTAAATTAGTCTTTTGTAATATTCAAATTTTACTGTATTTTAGGTCTTCATTAAATGTAAGCCATAATCATTACAATGAAAATAAATTAACTAAATAAAGACGTGAAATGTTATATTCTGCATGTAATGGACTTTTTTAATTGAAATACTGACATAAAGAAACTTTTCCATGATATTCTAATTTATTGAGATGCACCTGTATATTAGTTTCTGACTGGAGGAATGTGGACAGCTGTATCACAGAAACCACAGTCTCCTCACTTCATACCATCAATAGAACGCAAAACATGCCAAAACAATACTCTTAGAAAATGAATGAATAATGAATAGACACTAAAAAGGGGCTATAGTGAAATCCAGTGTGTAGCTTAAGTAAAAGAGAAATGACATATGCAGTATTTATTGCTACTGGCCAAATTCTGCAAGTTAATCCCAGTGCTGTGGCTGTGCTCATCAATTAGGCATTTATAGAAATTTTGTCCGACAGACGAGTGGAGGCTTATTAATATACTAAACCCATTTAGAGCCAAATGAAGATATAAAGCAAGAGGAAGGGATGATCATCACAGAAAAATGACTGATCCTCAGTTGAGCCATCTCCCATATCATTCATTTTTCATCTGTCTTGGCAAGTTGTTGTATCCGTGCAGGACACCTGTGAAGAGGCACATGTGAGCGCAGTCATATTAGCTAAATCGTGAGGAAAATCAACCTTCATCTCCTCCATGCTCATGGATTAGCATCTTTGTTTCAAATAGACTTGTCTCATTGCCATGAGATCAGTGTCATTTCTTGTCTTGGATTTTTGGCTGATTTTAAACAAAAATGCTTTAACGTCTGCGAAGTCAGAAGCATTAATCAATCAGTTTGAAGACACAGTTTTCCAAAAAATGTTGAGTATTTAAAGTTAACTCAAAGTAAAGTGGCAAGAGGTTTTGGGAGGAGCTGTACTTTACCAAAATGAATAACATATAATTATGTACATATTGTTTAATTAAAGAGTGGGACTATTAGGACTTTTGATTTATTGCAAAATAAATCACATAAATTGCTTTAACATGCTTAATGTTTGTAATACACATATACAGTTATTGATGATTGGTTGAAATTTCAGATCCACAGAAACATCTACAGGAATAAAAAATGTAATTTACTAGTTTCAAAAGCAGGCTTATGCTGTGCAGGTGGCACAGGCAAACAAACAGTGGGGAACTGGCAGGTGAACAACAGGTAACAGGCAAGAATGGCTAGGACAGAATGAGAACACTGACGATCTGGCACACTGGCAGTAAAAAGCCGTCCTCAGTTAGGAGGCTGATGAGACAATGAGGGGCAGCTTAGCAGGCAGGTGAGTGGTCAGTTCGTCTCCTGAGGAGAGAAGGCAAAGAAAAAAAAAGACGAATACACAGTGGGACTCAGAAAAGAGACAGAGACTCTGTGGCTGAGGAGGAAGGGGGATGGGGAAGAGGGTGATGGTGCAAGCAGAGTTCGGAAATAATCCCAGCTGAGCCTGCTTCTCCCACTAGCAGAACATATCTTTTTTTCATTGCTTGTACCCGTCTCCCCCTATTTCATCCTGCACTCCCTTTCTCTCATTCTCCCTGCCTCATCCTTCTTTTTCTCTCTTTCTACACTGCCCATCCTTCCTCTCTCACTCCCGGAGGCTCTGTCCTCAGAATTACCCAGATTCTTCATTAAAGAGCTCAGCCTGAAACCATCAAATTACTATGGAGAAAGAGAGAAATGGAGGAGGGAACTTGGGGGGAGAAGTCTGTTTTTCACAGTTTCACTGGCGTCACACTCTCCATTGCACCCTTTGCCATACATGTTCTACAGTTCTTACCAGGGTTTCTTCTGTGTCTCTGTCTGCCCCATTCCCTCCATCCTTCTCTCTCTCTCTCTCTCTCTCTCTCTCTCTCTCTCTGCCTACCCCTCTGCTCCCTCTCTCAGGTTAAGTGTTAATGGGGTTCTATAGCTCTCTGATGTTATTGCTTCATTTAGTTTTGGCAGAATGAGCCTTTAGAGCCAATTCATTCTCTCCTGTTCTCATTTAACCTTGGGGATGGCAGGACAGAAAGGCCATTACTAGTCTTCTCTTCTCTTCTCTTCTCTTCTCTTCTCTTCTCTTCTCTTCTCTTCTCTTCTCTTCTCTTCTCTTCTCTTCTCTTCTCAATAGTAGAGATCTTACTGTACTGTTTCCTTCTCTTCCCATTCCTTATCTTTATGTTTCTTCTTAGTTTCTTTTACTTTCTTTGTCATCCGTATCAGTGAGTCCAAGAACTTTCTTCACATCACCTATTTATGATGTGAGATAAGATGAAATTTCTAGTGACAACTTCCTGTCTATTGTACATGTCTCTCTATGTTCTTAGTTCATTAATATATTACACTGCAGCCCAATTTTATACATTGACAGCATTAAGTTTGAACAGGCTTGGCATCAGTTAATAGGCATTTGCACGCAAAGTGTCATGCATAACACATGGATAAAAGAGGACTACTGCAGTGCTGCCACTCTGCAGATTTAACACCACTATGACAAAGACAAGTGAAGTGGAATATCATGTCATCCAGTAAGAATATAAAGTTACACTTTCGGTTGGACTCTCTTTGTACAGTCACTGAATTCAGTAATGCCCTGTGGGCCTACAGAAATCAGATGTACACACTGAAGCCACAAGGCAGAAATCACAGGACAAAAAAATCACTGTGCTGGCTCCTTTTGCTCGCTGTTAGTCATTAAAATGGCGTGCTCCTGCATCTTCTTGACAGGATGAACAGCAAAGCACTTTTATAGGGCTCAGGTTAAAAAATGTTAAACATTTATTGAAAGAGAGCTGTGATTCAAATGCATTTTTTAGTAGTTGCATAGCAACACTATAAGCCATGCATAGCCTTTTCCCACATGTTCCTGTTAAGAGCTGGTTTCTATCTTGCTGGATTCAGCTCAACGGAACAGAAGTAAGGGGAAAAACACTAAGTTGCAACAGACTCGAGCTATCAGTCTTCATCAGCTGAAGCCTGGCTCTCGTCACAATGGCACAACTTATACCGTTGAGGCAGAAGCACGTTTAAGGGGAGTGACAAGTGGCACAGGGTTTACAGTAATGCTGTCACAGGCAATCTGTTATTCCCTGGGCCTGTCTGCACCCGCTTTACATCATTGATTGCGTTTCTCACCAGGTGTATCAGATATTCCTACAGTAAATGTATCTTCAAGGTATCCCTAGATCTTATTATGATATGGGGAGGGAGCCTCCCTCACCTCATTGTCTCCACGACAACCAAAAGGAAGTGCTTTATCAAGCAGAAATCCAATTCTGTCGCCTCATTGGCTAGGAGCCATAGATGGATGGAAAGAAGGAATGCAGCAGCCAATTAGAAAGAGAGAGACAGTGAGGGTGACAGCAAGAGAGAGAGGAAGACAGAGAGATGCAAGAGAGAGAGAGAGAGAGAGAGATGGATGTTTGCATGAACACAAACCAATTAGAGTAGAGGAGAAATATGTAGAATGTTCAGTTTCATCTATTGCGCATGCACACACACAGAATACACTAAAAGAGATATACAATGCACGCAGAAACACCAACCCACTCAGTGTCAGTAATGAGGTTCCAAACAAAGTTGACTTCAGTGCAACGTTCACATTCATGGACACACACACACAGATAGACTCACATAGGCTCAGTGTAATGTAGTCATATCCCTGCTGTGTTTAATGCTGTGTGAACAGTGCTGATGTGGCATTAGGGTGCTCTGGAAAGGATGTATACAAGGAGATAGCTGGACCACTTTTCATCAGTGAAACACACAGACCCCTCTCTGTTTTAAACTGCACAGGCAAACAGGGCTAGTTTGTTTCCTGCCATAGAACCAGAGGAAACTGGATGTTTTTTTTTCTAACCTCTCCAACTAACAGACCTTATTTCTAATGTTTAACATCACGTTATACTTTCTCAGTACTTGCCCACTTTTATAATGCTTCCACACTGGTGATAGCTGGAGTCAGAGCGGTATCTCAGTGATATTATGATGGAACTTCTTCAAATTTGGCACAAATATTCATTACAACTCAAGGTTGAAGTGATTTAATTTCAAGGACATGATGACCAATTATTTTCAATCAGGGTAAATGGTGCAGTTCCTCAGTCCTTTTTTATTTTTGAAAAAAGTGACACAATTCATTGCACCCCATGATGCGTGATGACCTCACAAAACAGTCTTGGCCTTGTGATGTGATACCTCAGTAATTCCTTTAAAACTTTTTTAGATATGTCACAAATCTCCCCTCAGACTCAAGGATGATCTGATTAGATTTTTAGAGATCAAAGGTCAAAGTCCAGTGACCACACAAAATGTATAAAATAACAACTTTTAGATTCCACAAAATGTTTAATATTGTTTTCTTAGACTCTAGATAAATGGAAGGCATCGTTGCGCAGCATCTACTCAATACCGTGGCTTCACACAAATCTGTAGGGCTGCTATCAAAACTGCAAATCACACTGACATGAAGTGTGTGTCTTTAAAGTAAAGCATTCATACATTGTATATTTTCTTTCATATTATATTGCTAATGAACCCTAACACTAAGTTTACCAAGAGACTCTATTTTACCTTCACTTTTTAACGTGTGTCAGGAGGTTCATCTTTTTTGCTTGTAGGTTAATACTGTATATAGAAATGAGTATAAAACATCCAATGCAAGGCTAAATCCCCACACAAACCAGCATTTTAAACCTCGAGCACATCAAGTGAGCTATTTAGAAGCTAATCTATTCTCCATGTGCATGTATTATTTGCTGCATCTGCAGAATTTCCTACGAAGGTAGCCTCACTAAAATAACTATAGAAGTGAGCTTATAAAACATAAATGTACTAAAATGATGTTGCCACAAGAAATGAGAGAGAGTATCAACATGGAATTTTAATGTGAAACAATAAATCTTTATCTAAGATGTGATTTAGCTTTATGATAATACTGTGTCTGTAAAATAAAAAAAACAGCTATTATATATACTGTGCACTTTATTTACTGTCACACTTGCTGCTGCATTGGAAACCTGCACTGCACTTAAAGGAACAAGTGCGTAAACGGTGACTGTATAATCACATGAATAGACACATTAATCTCCACCAAGATGTGCCACTATATGTGGGTGTGTGTGTGTGCGTGCGTGCGTGCGTGCTTGCGTGCTTGCGTGCTTGCGTGCGTATATGTGTGTCTAAGGTGTGCGTGCATGTGCTTGCCAGAGAGAATTTAGCAGGTTTGTAGGTAATGCTTTAATCCAATCTGCTGCCTCACAGGCCTGATAAGACTGAGTCAGCATTGTGAGCAATGAGCAGATCATTGCTTCATCTTTGTATCTCTCCTCGTTTAACTCCTATCCAGTCACACCAGGTGATGTTGGTGCTGGGGCTTTCCGTCTTGCTTGATTTTATTGTGGTATGGTTGCATCAGTAGTTGTATCTCATTTGGACATCAGACAAAACATTAGTCTGCCTTTGCTACATCAAGAAGCCAAAGTAGCTTCCAGTTGTCAACAAAATAAAAATTAACCCCATGAACAAGAGCAAATCAGAAAACACTGGCCCCAGATATGCTGTTAAACAGCAGGTAAGGGGATAAAAATCATGGCTGCTGGTCCTCTGTACTCAGTTTCTAATTTGTTCCCTCTTTCTTCATGGAATCAGTGATTAAGGTCATGTTGAGGATAAACTATTTACACCTCAGCATGCACACTGGTGGAATCATGTTCCCACGTTATTTATGACGTCTGTCTGAGACAATGTTTGAATGCAGAATACAAAAATGTCTGCTCAGTAATAAGAGGATATTGATATGCTGTGAAATATGCACCCTGTTAACACACCAGCATGCAGTAGGCCACTCAGAATATTTTATCTGGAAATCTGAAATCTCCTCAGAAGGAAAAAGAGAGAGGAGGGAGGAGAGGGAAAGTGAGGTTTCAGTCTCCCCCAGAGGGTCAAGTCAGAATTCTGGTTTGAAATATTCTAACACTGCACATTGCAAGTATCAAAGTTTTATTATTAACCCCCCTCCATAGTCCTCTCTGTTGGCTCCTCCTTTTCTCGCCTCCCCCTTTTTCCATCTGCCTTCATCTTCTTCCTTCTGTCTATGTACTCCCCCCTTTCTGTCTCCCTCCTGCTTTATATCTCTTTTTTTCCTTCCTCCTCCCATCTCCTTTCTCCCCCCTTCTTTGCCAAATGTGTTTCTCTCTGGTCTTAGATGAAATAGAAAGTGTTGGTTTAATAATTCCTGATCAGAGTTTTGAGCTGTGTGCCGATTCTCACAACTTCCAGTGCAGGCCAGGAGGTTCTCCTCGCCTCCGCCGTGTTCCTTATGCTGTGTTGAATCAACTCACCTCACATTGTGCGGTGCATTAATGAATCCCAACGATTCACCTTTGGTCTAGTATAATTCCATGAGAGGGAAATGTGCCTTTGATGTGGTCATAGGTGAAAGTCTAAACATAAAAACAGCTCCAGAGCATATGGTGGTTATGATTGGGGTCAGTGGAGAGCACTATCATTTTAAATATATGTTTTTAACATTATTCTAATTGTTTCCTTAGCCGTGCCTCCTTCTTTTCAACAGTTTTGTTGTTGTTGCTTTCATTACTTTACTCAGTTGTATATATCATGGTTTACTTCTACATCCTCTAAACTGATGATTTTTAAACCGGGATCATTAAACATTCCCCACTGCACTTGTCTCAGTAGTGTTTTATTTCAGCTTCTGCTTTCTTCTTTTTTCTTTTGGTTATTAATTCAGTAGCTCTAACTTTTGTAGCACTACTTTTAAATTTCAGTCTAGGATTTTGACTAGGTTGAGCAGAAAGCTGGCTTGAACCTTGTGTCTTTTTTTCTGTGTGAACTGTAGGTGATCCAGATCAACTTTGAGGAGTTTGACCTGGAGATTGCCTATGATACTCTGACTATAGGAGATGGAGGAGAGGTGGGAGATCCCACAACTATACTGCAAGTGTGAGTATTACACTGTCCTTTACACGCTGCAGTTCATTTCCTGTGAAAAGTTTATTCATCTCCAAATCAAGCAGAGAGAGTGTCAAATATAATAAAGTGGAGCCCTCAGAGAAACGATTTTGGAATTTATAAATATGTAATTGCTGCATTATTCATCTGTTGATCAGAGATAACAGATCCTACACTGCATCATACCTCTATCAATGCCAACATGCTGGGTTTTCCATAAACAAGCAAGTATCCCTGAGAGAAAAAAACAAACAAAAACAATGGCTCTCAAATAAAAAGAGGTGGTTGATTAGAAACACACTGAAAACACCATTGTGATCGTTAAAGTAATGTAAATGTGAGATTTACTGAAAGATGAATGAGATCACTCTCAGAAAATCTGCTGCCTTTACTAATTCTTTGCATTGTCTCTCAGTTATTTCATAAGTAATGTAGTGGTGAAAGTACTGTGTCTCTATAATGACCAGCGGGCTTCATAAGCAGCAGTGCTACTATTAGTCTATATGAATTCCTGAAGTCTAAGTGAGCTAAGCAATAGAACATGAAAAGCAGCAGTAGTTTTTACAACCACTGCTTCCACTCCTGGTTCTTGATGTCAGCTGCAGTTTGCTTAAAATCCTCCATCGTCTTTGTTGCCGTTGGTCAGGTTGTGAAACAACAGTGGATTATCCATGTTTCTTTGAAAAAGTTGAACAATTTGTGAGTGTGAAAAAGCTGCACTGTGCCCAAAAGGAACAGATGAAAAACCTTAACAAAATGGATGATTTCACTTCACTTAGCATGCAGTCACTATTAGCTTTCATGTCTAAGACACAAAAAAAGGTCAGACAGTATGAATGAACTCTGAGAAACTTGATTTCCTGGAGCATTCTGCAAAAACCAAACCAAAGCATTGAACTCTAGCACAGTATGCTGCAGCAATTTGTTCACATTCAGAGAGGCACTTGGCACACTCTGATTATGGCAATGATTGCTGTGATGAAAATCATACTTTTTGTTGTGGCAGTTATAGTGATAATGATTTAATAGTGGTGTATTTTTTGCTCCAGCCTGTCAGGTAGCTTTGTTCCTGATCTGATCGTCAGTATGACCCACCAGATGTGGCTTCACCTACAGTCAGATGAGAGTGTTGGATCTATAGGATTTAAGATCAACTACAAAGGTAAGTTCTGAACATGCATTTGTTTGTAAGAGGGAAAGTAAGTCTATTGACTCCTCTCTTATTTTGCAACATGACAAACATTTTAATGATTTTATCAAAAGGGCAAGTCACAGATCAACTTTCCAGTTGTTTTATCACTAAGATTAACATATTTTTTGTTCCCCTGCCTGCGGTCTCATTCCATTCTCTTAGTCAGGTTGCTTAATGATGAACTCTTTAAAGCCAGGGACTCGAGGGAAATCTTGGGAAATGAAGGGAAATTCAATGTGCCATTATTCTGCCATTATGACTTGTGCATATAGTGGCTGCCCAGTAAACCTCTCGTCTTTGTCTCCCTTTGGATCTAAACTCACTGGAAAACTCCATTACATTTGGTGTATTCAACAACTAAGGGAAAATACATTAACTCAGAGCTACTCAGATGCTTTCAGAGATGAAATAGGCTTGGAGCCAGTGCTGCCATCTCTTAAACCACAGAAGGTTACCAGGTCACCACTAATCACCATCAATCAGTCGAACAGCACAGAGGCTTTTATTTGAGGATGATTTGTTTTTCTTCTTCTTCAGCTTCAGTAGTAATGATGTAAAGTACCTGGGTGTAGGGGAGCTTTTAGACACAGTCTTTCCCAATCATCTTCAAAATACATGTTTTTCTACTAAAACCTGACCTTTTTCTGAGTAAGAACTTTTTTTTTTTCATCATCGAATCAGCTCCTGCCATATTAAAAACATTAACCTTTCCAAAGTTCCTTGTTTGATGGATGTAGTGCAGATTTGATTACATTCCATGACACACAGAGTGGTAAGCTTTGCTGCAGAAATGAACTTTGTGTGCCTCATTTGAGTGTCATCATCGGTGGATTTATCGTCATAATGAGGTCACAGTGCTGAGTCCATTAATGTAGTGAGTTCCAAGAGTGGTGGGACAATGACACTTTGTTTTGATATATTTTTAACCTTTATCTTACCTGAGTTTCAATGTGAAGTTCAAATGATACCAATTGTAAATGGTTAATATACAGTCTAATTAAAATTTAGGTACTTATCTCAGGTTTATGGTAATAGTAATACTAAATATACAACTTAAGATTCTGCGGTGGACAAAACCATTCAAACAGAGAATGATAAAATACTACAATCCTGTCTCTCTTAAAGGAACTCTACCAACACAGTCTTGTTTCAGTGATTTTATTCAAGCATTATCTGCCATTATCTTCTCTAAAGTGTGTAATGGTTCACAACACATGGCCACAAAGAGAACTGCATGTTTAAAAAGGAGTCAACTTCAAATAACAAAGGGCATCTGCTCAGGGGCTCTTTGATATGCCTGCTCATTTCTCCACAGAGATCAATAGAAAAATTAATGGACAGAACTGCCATCTAAATGCATCCATGCTTATAATAATGCTCTGTTGTAGGGCCCTGATGGCCTGACAGTTTTTTAGTCGCAGTGATTTATCTGTCCATATTCTCTGCAGTGGGTATATATGTTTAACAATGGAAAATACAGTTATATTGAATTTATCCTTATAGGATTATAAAAATAAAAAGATGGAGGGATTACAATTTCTGACAGTATAAGCATGCCACTTGATTTTGTGTTCGGGTTCCGGTACCGGTTCGGGTTCCGGTACCGGTTCGGGTTCCGGTTCTGGTCCCGGTTCGGGTTCCGGTAACGGTTCTGGTCCCGGTTCAGGTTCTGGTACCGGTACCGCTTCCGGTTCTGGTCCCGGTTCAGGTTCGGGTACCGGTACCGCTTCCGGTTCCGGTAATTCACTCGGTTCCAGGTACTGGTACCGGTTCTGGTGGTCCTGGTCCTGGTACCGGTACCGGTACTGGTTCGGGTTCCGGTACAGGTTCCGGTACAGGTTCCGGTCCTTCTCCTGGTTCCAGGTCCTGGTACCGGTTCCGGTTCTGGTGGTCCCGGTACCGGTTCCGGTG
>OMNW01005566.1:26717-49321 GCA_900303245.1 Selene dorsalis | reverse complement strand
GTGGCTCGATCTGTTAGATTTTCAATTTGAACCCGCGTCAGGTCGAGCCGACCCGGCCCGATGACAACTCCAACTGACCCAAGGAAAGAGCTGGAGCCCATACACAGTCTATGGCCAGGGCAAGTGTTTGTTTAGAAGACGTTTAATCGGTGCTGATTAAACTTATAAATGAATGCTGCTCTGGATTCAGCTCTTTCCTGCTATTCTTACTCTTTTAAACGGTAAGAATAAAACAAATTGAGAGGATTTTCCCATTTTGCTGAGCATAAGATTTGTTCAAAATGAAATAAAAGCCTGTCGATTATGCAAATTAGGAGATGACGTCATTTAGTGACTTCTTGCGACTTTTAGGACAGCCAATAGCAACCCTTACTGAGGGGTTGGCAACACTGGGCACAGCTAGGCTGGCACTGGGTAAAATGGCGGAGTCTGAAGTCCTGCATGTGTCCAAGCAGCAGAGTGACCGGAGAAGAGCAAAAACTAGAGTCATTATCGGTGAAGCATATGTTCGATGGACTCATGTGAAGGAGTTACTGGGCATCAAAATGGCTACTTTTCTCCTCGATCGGTAAGATATCTCACTTTTTTGCTATGCTAACGGTAAATACTGTCGGAAAATGAATTGATTAGTCTAAATGAGTCGTTACCCTATGTGATTCATCATTCACTTTGACACACTCGGCAGAGTCGGCAACGAACCTGGCAAACCGACTGCTGGATTACTTCTTTGTTGTTGCAAATACGACCTTGAGACACTAGATGTCGGTATTCTGCACATATTCCATATTCAGCCTTTAATCTGAGATTTCCATAGATGTGTTATTTCCCCATTCGTGATCAGTGCAGGGTTAACAGGCAGGAAAACAGCAGAATTCATATATCTTTTATGTGAGGTCATCAAAATGACCCAGTGAATGTATTTGTACAAATAACATTTCTTAGTAGTATTTTAACCTACAGATGGCTACTGCTACTACAACTAAAACAATATTCAGATGATACAAATGTCTATGTTAATGAAACACACCACCATTTATACAAATAGCAACAGCATAACATTACTGTATTAAGAAGCCTTGGTATGTCTAAATCTCTCCTTAAGCTGACTTCTTACACATCAAACTTACATTAAAAATCTAAACCACTACAGCTTCTTACACTGTCTCCTCCACCCATTTCTACAGGTAAGCACTCGATGAACAACAACTGGATTTTGTTTCTAATTCTAATACATCTAATCCCATGAAGTTAAGATCTAGCTCATGTTCATCTGTGGCGTGTGTTGCCTTCGGTCTGTGTTGATGTCATCCCGACAGTGTCGTGTTTTCATGCTAGACTGTTGACAAGCTCCGTCTTGAGAAAGATTCCCAGAGAAAAAGAAAAAGTAAAGTAGCTGTTTGTTACATAAAGCATTGTACCTTCTGAACTTCTTCCGAATTTACACAAGCACAAATGCATTTTAGATGTTTCCAGGGCTTCTGTGTGCACTATTTCCAGCATTGTAAAAACCGCAGTGTTAAATAATTATGAGTAGGTGAGTTGGGTGCTGAACCTTGGAGCGCATCAGGTGCAGAGCAGCATTTTCATGCCAACTGCTGGCCCTCGGGGTAAGAGAGGAGAGGAGAGACAATAAAGCTGGACACAGCCTAAGAGGGAAAGGTCTGTCGCTTTAGAAATTCTGAGTCACCTCCATGAACTTGTTGGTGAAAACCAAAATGATGTTTGCGCAAACTTAAGAGATGCAAAATAGCAGGCAGAGCGGAGGAGAGGTGATTATTTAAATTACTGCCAGGGGGACGTTTAGGTGAAAATGTTGAGCTGTTTTGGCCACCATCACTTCTCTCAGTGTAGGCACGGTGCTGTGATGCTGGAGGCACAGTGCCCCTGGCAACGCTGCCATGCCAACTCCAATCATGTGTCCTGCATCGCTACAAAACAGCCAAGTCCCCCGGGAGGATGCAGCCAACAGCTAACGAGAAACAAACACCTCTCTGTTCTTGATGCTCAATGAGAGACACAGCCTTGGAGAGGGAGAGAGAAAGCGAGGGTGAGAGAGAAGGAGATGGCCAAGATGAAGGCGGGAGGCTGAAGAAAGAGCAAACAGAAATGGAGAGTTTAATTTGCTGGCTGCTGCCTCTGAAAAGCAGTATGCCACACAAACAGCCGGCCCACTGTAGCTATAGTTGTTAGCTGCAATTGTATTTCACTCAGGCAAAGACAGGGTGTGATGTGGGGTGTGTGAACTAGACTAAAACCAAGTTACTCCTCCACAGGGTCCCCTAAGAAGTAGGAGAGGAGCTTTAGGAAGCTGCAGACAGACAGTTTGATGAAAGACTTTCCAGAAATAATCGCTTTGCTCTGAGATGAAAAAAGTCCCAGGGTTTCTAACTGCTATTAAACTGAAATTAAAGTAATAGATAATCTGTGATACTTTTGTTTAAAGCTGCTCGAATCTTTATATAATATTACTGAGAGTGGATGAAGTGACTGTATGTAACGTGAACCTCTCACTCATTATGACCAATTCTGCTCTCTATTTGTTGTCTACGGGCATACTGTGTATGCTGCTGATACAAAACATAGAACTGAAGTGAACAGATCGGCATCATTGATCTGACCGTCTAGGTATTTAGTCGATATCTGGCCCGATACATATCTTAATATCAGATCGGTGCATCCCCAGTGATAGTTGAGGTTATTTATTGTGTGAGATAGTTATCTACAATTAGTGTTAAAACTGCAGTGGATTCCAGTTTAGAGAGGCAGTGGCACAAAGGCTGAGTGATGAGCTGCTGTGTATTGGGTTTCAGAAAAAAAAAATCTTTTAGTGACTTTGAAACAATCTCTGTTGAAGTGTTCACTTTCTGTAGAGCAGTTTCATCACTTATTGTCAGACAGTCTTTTTCTGTGAACTACATTTTCCTACGAACAAGTGCAAACATATTGCTTTTCCATATGTCAAACAGCAAACCTGCAGAGTAAGACAGTGCCACAGTTGTCCTTATGCAAAGCAACTACCTAGTTATGGCAGGGTAAGCTGCTGGGCCCTATTGTTTTGCCCAGTCTTCTTCTTCTTCTTCATCCTAGGAAATCCTACTAAAATCACCAAACTTTGCACAAAGCTCCAGTCCCATGCCAGATTTACTCAACTCCAAGCACATGTCAATATTCCTAACAATAAGCGTCTAAATGTAAAAAATCTGAAAATTTCTAACAAAACAACAATTTGCTCCACTGCATCTTCAGACTGTCCTCCACAAAAATAGCACCTGGATTTTTGATATGTGAAAAATTGAGCCTACAGTGCATGAAAACATTTGAGTGTAAACAGTACTGTAAACATATACCAGCCAATTCTTGATAAATATGTTTTCAGTCTTCCTGAAAATAACTGACGGTATTTTTTTCAATTGTCATAGTAGAAGAATTCTGGCAAATATCAGACTTTTATTTCAAAAACTGAATTTTTGAGGAATGATGGGAACAACTGCAGTCAATGTAAGAATGGCTTTTTTAAACATCAGATTTTCTTTTATGAAGCAAAACACTTTGTTAAAAACAAATCACCAACATCTCCATGCTGTCAAGATGCAATATATGTATTATCCTTTTAGCCTTGACAGCTGCTGCCTGGCTGGTGACTGCCTGAGTCCATTTGTGAAGGCACATGGCAAGACTCATCTCTAGCCAATTAGCTCATTGAGTTAGAGGATGGTTCTTGGCAGTAGAGGTTATGAGTTCAAACCTCAGCTAAGGCTGAATGAACATTATAATGCAGATGTTCTTGTTGTCTTCCTATTTTGTCTCTTGTTATTCAGAATTGCCTAAATTTGTCCGAGATTGCCTGACCCCAACCACTGCTGCAAGCAGCTTTAATATTAGTATGCATTTTCCACATATATAAATGTCTAAAAGACTGCGTTTCATGATATCATCACCATAAAGTCAATAGACTAAGTGGGAACATGTGAAGCCACTGTGAAAAACCTAAAGAAATGTTGTATGTCTCAATCTGCAAAAAAGTTAAACAACATTAATTCAGTCTACATGAGGAATAGGTTCTTGCCTGTTCTTATATTTAAAATGTCATCTCTTTTTTTCCTCAGCTTTTCCTCTAACACAAGGATTTAATCATGTACAAATGTACACATAGAGACCAGGTGCTTAAAATAAGGTGGAAAGCTTTAGTTCACAAATGAAAAGGTTGGCTAACTGAGCCCTAATGGCTGCAGTGATTACTGAAGTTCCCTTTAATGAAAGCTGTTTCTCTGCAACCAGGCTCGGCAGCACAGATACCATGATTGCTTTCCTCCACAGTTAGACATGGACGTTAGGGAAGAGGAATCACCTCGCTCGCTCTTCTGCGGCTGAGGCGCCGTTTAGCGTGGCCCCCGCAGGCTAGAAGTTTGAAATTAATTTCCTTAAATTCCAAAAGTTTATAAAAAATGTATCAGAGAGATAATGAAGGCTACGGCCGCATCTGTCAGTCGCTGCGCTGGCACTGACTCTCTTTGTATCCCTCTTCTCTTCATCTCTCTATTCTGTCTGGCTCCGGACTCTTCCTCCCTTTTTTTCTCGCTCAGCTCACTTCCCTCTCGCCCCTCTGAATCTATATCCACAGGCTTTTTCGGAATCTTCTTTCAGCTGCGCAGCGATGGAGGAGCAGCATTATTTTCTGGCTCTTTTTTTAGCCCGGTAGCTTCATCTGGCTGCCTCTCTTATCACCCTGAATTAGAAAAAAGACAGTGAGAGAGGAAGGGAAAAGCTCTGCTGAGGACATTTAATATACCGCCTACATATTCTAATGGACTGAACATGAATGCAAGGCTCAAGTCTTTATTCAGTAATGACTAGTTTGCTAAAACAGTCTTAACCCCCCCCACCTCCCTGATAGGAATATGTGCATTTAGCTTTGCCGGAGGGAATTGTTAAAGGTTAAAACAGCGGTTTCAGATCAAGTGGGCTGTTGTGTGTGTTATGTGTTGCAGTGCAGCCTGTAGGTTCTTGTGACCCTGCGAGGGGTTAAAGTGGTTATCCACTCTAGCCCCCCCCCCACTCCATGTCAGAGCCTCCTCCATCTCAGCAGCCAGTCAGTAATGTTTTCAGACAGATAGGAAGATGAGCCTTGCTCATCATAAGCAGCATTGTGTAGTGCTGGTTGTGCCGGTGCTCGGAGGTTGTTCAAATGTTTGAGAAACGCTTGACAAGAGGCTCGGTGCCCACAAAACCAGAGTCGGAGACCGCAGCTCGTGTCCGGTCTCCCACCGACTGTCAGCTCTGGTTTTTACTCAACTGTGACCACGACCACAACAGAAGCTTTAGTTACCTAAACTTAACCAGACCCCACCTATGAGGTTTATACACTTCTTTTCCAGTGAGTGCACTGTTGCATTGAATTTTTAGACCAAATAATGGAATAAATAAATACATTTCTTAAATCTTAGCATCAGTAAAAAACTGAACTTAAAGCAAAGATGTCTTTTTTTAAAGGGCCTCCTGATGGTGCAAACTCATGAGACAAAACCTCAAAAATGGTCAAAAAGGTTCTGATTGCTACATACTGCAGAGCTAAATATCAATACAACAAAGGTACAAAAATAATGAGCAAACCAGCTGTAAATCTGGACCATCTGGCTGCAGGTGTTCAGCTCACGTGACCTGACTGTGGGGGGAAACCAGTTTACCAGAAAACCAATTAACAATCCCAGTATCATGGTCCTTATCTTGTAACAGGTGTGCACACAAGCTGAATGGAACAACAGGCACGGCACAGAGCCGTGGATTAGGACCACCTCATTTCTGGATCACTGCTGAGTCTCCTCTGAGCTCTTATTACATGCAGCAGGAGAGAACACGCAGCTTCTTCCTGTCGTCTCTCCTCTCACACTGACTTCACTTTCAACCCCTACTTTATTTGAGTATATTTGGAAGGTGAGTAATAACGTTAACTATCCTTGAGTCTTCTGGGCCACAAACTGCTACAAATGTTTTTTTATATATACACACAAAGAAAAGTAATTTAAAAAAAATTAACCAAATTATATAATATACAATCAAATCACTGATTTCACTTCTACTGAAGGTTCCCTGTGTTATTATTTTTCAGGAGGTTGATAAATGTTCCTCACATCCTCAAATTCTCAAATTGAAAATGTAATTGTTTCATAGATGATTATACAACATTTTAAATGATGGCTTCAATATGGTTTTAGTAGGTATGTCCAAAAACATAGAAATGACTAATTCTTTTAATTATAATCTCTTTTTTTTCTAATTACAATTTGACAGTTTTCAACAATATGCCTGTTAGCCACACATGATGTCTGTGATAAATACAATGTACACTACATATATAAATATATACATAAAACCATCAATAGAACACCACTGGCAGATCCATTAAAAATGAAGAAGTCCAGTGAATAAGCCTAGGAAATCCTCAGTATCTCCATAAATGCTAGATAGATAGATGCTCAACAACTCTAAAGATTATTATGAATACATCAATTTTAATTTTGATATTCAATTCACATGTGAGCCACGTGTCTCAGTCAGAGAAAGATGATAATGCACATGTGCAGAAAAAAAACTGCACAGGTCTGAACTTTTCCAACAAACCTGCCACGGTGGCACACACACTGTATCCAACTCCCACAATGCACCCATCCCCGAGCCTGTCACAGCCCAGCTGTCTCTCCCAGCCTACACTATCTGTGCGGCCTTGTAACCACATTACATTTCCATGCTACTTAAGCTGATCGGCAAATATGTTTCGAAAGAGGATGCTGAATATTTTAGGTGGCCTTTAGCGAAGCAGCATAATGATTACATTTGGTAGTCATTTCCAGTGGAGATGGGTGTCAGCAGTATAACCTGGCTCATCAGGGAGCGTTTTCAGGGCAGGACTGCTGACAAAGCTTCCGCCAGAAATAGCTCATGACTTAGCAATTTACTCTGGACGAGAGCGGAGATCATTTTATAATTAACACCATGTGACTCTCCATCCGATTTGACTGAAAGATATGGACCCGAGTGTCCTGATGGGATACTGTATTGGATAAAATATGCTGCATGAATAAACCTGTAGTATGTGAAGTGATGCCATGACCTTATTTTAAGTGGTCTCTTCGTTTACATGACATTTGCGAGACATCTACGGTGCCACCATTGGCAGGGACTGCAAATTGGAGCAGAGTCTACATCAGCAAGGAGAAGACAGACGGGTGTTAAAAAAGTGGTTAAACAGATATTAATATTAACAACAGTCTGTGGCAGGATCTGTTAATTTGTCATGGTGTTTGGTATTAAGCTGAGCGTGTTACCGCTGCTTATCTTAATAGCCTGTTACAGTGTCGGGGCAGGGGAAGTAGAATGTTTGCTGTACTTTTTTATTAGTCACGTCTGTCTGATTTGCTCTGTCCTCAACAATATGAATTCATTTATTGACGTTTTGGCTATTTTCCATATTTGTGATACAGAGCCAGGGCTACTGTTGCGGAAATTATTTTCCAATAAAAATCAACAAGGAGTGATTTTCATATTTATGATACCAGCCAGCGTGTTTGCTTTTCATTCCCTATTTTTCCACAAAGTCCGGCAGGAGGGTGTGCAGCCAGATTGGATGTCAAGGTGAAACAAACACGAGGAGATCCAGGGAGTGTTTATTCAGGCTGTCGCATGTGCTCAGGTTGGTGCTCAAAACTGTAGGGTTGATAGGTCCCCTGTTATCCATCCGTCCTACACTACAGCAGCAGCTGCCACTGTAGCCTGTATCCTTCCCAAGTGTCCTCTGTGACAAGTCTCCAGTAGAAGGATTTCTTCAGCCTGAGGCGACACAGTTCTGACTCAGAGTTTTGAGGAATAAAGTCTGAACTTCACAGAAAGCAGCAGGAGGATTTTCTTTAAATTGTAAACCGTACTGGTGGGAGCAATTAACGCATCATATTCTTTGGTAGATGATGAATAATTTTGTGAAAGGAGATCACCATCTGTTAGGTAAAAACAAACACATGCTGCTTTTCTACATTGAATTTTCATTCTTTTTTTTCTGTACTCATACACTTGGAGATAAATTGCTGAACTAGACCATCTCTTCAACCTTGAAGCTCATTTTACCTTCTTGCTGATGTATCAGAACCTTTGATTCTGAACAAAGTTTACTACTGAATATTGCTCCCTGCTTTCAAAAACAGGGTGAAATTCAATCAGAAATACCATAACGAGGAAAAAAAAAACATAGCATAAGAAACATGAGATTAAAGTATCCTCATGATACCCACTCTCATGATACCAATGTGATGTATTGATTACCATTGTGCTGTTTTAAATGTCATGCATTTAGTATGGTGAAGAAAAGAATAGGGGAATCATAGAAGTTGGCACTATGTAACATGAGATATGAGATATTGATCATGAGCAGAGTTTAAAAAAAAGGCTTTGGAGATCATATATCATCCCTGGTGTGCTTACTGGGCGCTGCAGTACAGTGAACTCACTGCTTGGAAACAGAGGACGTACAGATGATGTAAATGCATCTGTGTGTTTTGTCATTTACAGTACCCTCCTTGGTTCTAAGAAACTCATCTCTGTTCATTTTTGGTACAAACACACAGAGCAGTGAGATGGTTCTTTGTGAAAGACGTCAAATGACTATGTTGATTTCTCCAGGGGTCACTTTTCTCATCGTTTATTGGATCCAATGGAACAAAATTGCTTTTATTCAACACCGCCTCCTTTGAGATATGTTGATATACTAATTAGCTTTGTCAAGTGTGTTTTTGGGAGCAAATGGAGGAATGGAGAGAAGAAGAGGAACAGAAGCAAGAATCAAAATCCAATATTTGCAACAACTGAATATATTATGGAAAATCTTGCACAGTAAATTGGAATGGAAATTATGTAATGACCTCCACTGTTGTCTCCACTGTCAAACATCTCAGCTCCCACAAACATCATCCACTATGATCCACCTGCTGTCATTCAGTCTGAAAGCATTGTCTATCGAAGTGTTTATATTTCCCATCGCAACATTAATGGTAAAACTAATTACCATTAAGCTTGTTTATGAGACATGAGAGTGTTGAAAGATTACATGTATCTACAATGCATCCATTGGATCATTGAGATTCACAATCAGTCATGAATAGCAACATTCACATGTGATAATTTATGCAAAACAGTTGTTTTCCTATTTGGTGTTTTTCATTTTCATAAATGTAAACAGGTGGTAAATCTGTACACAGGGAGATAAAATCCCTGTAAATACGCTGTTGAAGTTGTTGAGTCAATTTACGTGTAATCCTTTGCTGGTTAAGAATTACTCAGCAAGGTAAACAATATGTTGGTTAAATGTTTTCTGATGCACATTTCGTGTAATTGCTGGGTTTAGATTGCAGGTATGTGTGGAATAAAAACACTGCATATGAACCATCACAGCTCATTATCTGGGTTCAGGAGGAAACTGTGTTTATGGTGATTTCTGATTTGCAGTTTTGTAATCTAATTTGACTTAGGTTAGCAGTAGTTCTGTACAGGGATTTTACAGGGCGAAGTTATTTGACTTTTTCTGATTCGTCCACCCAATAGTGGAGTTACTGTTGTGTACCGTGTGCCTGTGCTCAGACTTGTACTGAATTTGTCCTGGAATATTTTTTTAAATGAAAAAAAAAATGAAACATTTTCTTCCAGCAGAAACCAAAATTTATTTGACTGTTTCAGTGAGAAACTGGAAAAAAAAAAGCCGACAGAGAAAACACACCACAAAGAACCCACAAAAAAGGGAATAAAGCATTTAAGGATGTGTGTGGATCATCCTAACCTCATATACTAAATAATTACATGTGCTTACATCATGTGAGTTTGCTCCATTTATAAATGCCTCAAAGCCAAAGGGCTCACATGTGAAACATGGTTTGTATGTATTAAATTCACTGGGCTATAAATGGAAGGTAGAGATGCTGCATGTCACAGATACAACAGTTAAGTCTATTAAATTTACTTCAGCATTAACACAGTTTTTCAAGTGATCATACAGTATAAGTGATTTTTATCAGCTTTGCGGCCGGCTGGTTAATTAATTTTAATGACGCTCATACATCTCTTAAGTGACTTAAATGGCATCAGATAGATCCAGCTCCAGACTATTAAAAGCTCCACCTTCATGTGATGAATAATGTGCGCTGGCTTATTGTAAGAGCTAAGTTTATTACTGGTCTTCTTGTTATATATTGTGTGAGGTGGAAAGTGTGACACAACAAATTGGACTGTCAAGTAACCACACATTTTTTATGCACAGTATTTTATATTATCTATCCTCTGGCTTTTGCCAAGAACAATAAATTAGCCGCGAATATAGCACAGGCTTGGCATTGTTTGAATAAGAGATAATATACTAGGAGTCTGTTTTGGCCTTCACAGTACCTCTAGGCATCTACAGAATATGTTGGGGAAGATATCAGTCTATTTCCTCTCCCATCGTGGTTTACAAGGTTTCAGGCGATGTTGCTTTGCCACTAATAATGCAGTGCCACGCAAGGAAAACACACGGACACAGCTGCAGATTTTAAAGAAATGTGGGAGTGTGTGTAGGTGCATTATAAAGCTGTCTCATCCTTTCCTTATCCTAAAGGCGGTTCTGAAAGGTGCTTTTTACATTTCACCTCCAGGTGTTATCTTTCATATATCGCCGTCTCATTTTAAAGGCCGATCTACACACGCATTTATTCACGTGCACACACATCCTCACCGAATACATTTCCAGTTAAAACAACAGACACGTACAAGTCTATAGGTGACAGACGGGGCATACATATTTATATTTTGACTCTCAGAGTGCGTTATGGGAAATATGATAGATGGCAGCAGTCACGGTGAATGAGGAGAAAGGTGATCGATGGCTGCAGTGACACTGGCTACACCTTTTTGGTTTTTGCGGTAACAGCCAAAACACAAAACACAATGATGAATGATTTTACTTTATGGAAGTTGATGTGGCCCAACAGTCAAAATGTTGCACAGCAAGAACAAAATAGCTTACACGGTGTGTAGAACAACTACTGATATGAGGCTAATTTACGAAACACCTCAACATGTCCTCTCCGAGACCATTTCAGCTGACAGGAAGAAAAACGTATTCCTGCTTTGTTATTATTAGTTGGGTGCTTTCTGTTGGGCCAGAAGGAGACTCAGGAATGGAGAGAAAATTAATTATCATAGTTTCTATATTGCAGTGTCTTATCAGGGGCTTATTCCTGGTATCACAAAGCACATTCATGGTGAAGAAAGAAAAGACAACAAGGAGAACTAAATGACTGGCTACGTTTATCTACACAACACTACTGTCATATTAGCTGGGAAAACTACCTGTCACTGCTATTCAGTGTAAAAGAATTACAGCTTTGGTTGTGACAGGAAGTGATGTGAAATATATAAATGTAAGTTCAGAAATACAGCTGGTATAAAACATGTTTCTCCTCTGACACCATCAGCTTCTTTGTTTGATTGTCTGAACTTGGACAAATGACTTTTGTGTTTTATTTTATTGGCTTTTTTTTCTAAGGATTAGTGTATTTGTCTGGAGCAGACACTGTGCCTTCTGTTATTGGTCATTACTGGACATTATTGTACCCATTTCCATTTTTATGAAGCCTCACAATCTGGTTTCTCCCTTGTTCAGGCCGTTGTGTTGCATCAGACACAACCCAGGCCAAACCTGAGAAAGCTGTGGTGTTCACAGCTTCTTTTATAGAGTTGTTCATGCAACTAGTCTTAATCAAACACCACTGGTGTGTTCAGGTTTGTTGCAGTGAGGTACAGGTACACTGCCATGCAACTAGAGGTGCCCTCACCGTTGTGTGTAGGTTCACAGGCTGGTACAATAAGCAGTTATAGTCTACAGCTAATTTCCCCCCTCATGAATTTTTATATAACTCACTTGTTTAAATCTTATTGGGGCTTAAAATCCTGCATAATTTAAGAGTTGGCCGCTTTGAGTGACAGGTGAGCGCCATCGCAGTCCATGAGACGTCTGCTGGCGTCACCTCGGCTAATTCATGTCATTAAATTTGACCTCTCAGCTGTGTTTGCGGTGTCTGTGCCTTTTGAACAAATTTTCATGCAAATACGGGAACACGTAATAAGGCTCGCTGTGCGGATAATTGACCGAAAGAGCAGGAGTCTGAGCTCCTGCGTTTTGAGGTGACTGAAATTCTAGTGTTATTTCATTAATATTTTAGCACAAATTAGCTGGTACCACCAGGCTTGTTGGCGTGTGCACTAGCTAATTAGCCAGTGAGTGAATTAGCCTTTGGTTAGCCTTCAAGGAAGATACCTAGCCACCCAGCTGTGCTAACAGTGCTAACAGAGGAATGTGTTTCCCACTATTACTTAACTCGCTCCACGCAGCCCAGTCTCTGCTATCTAAGTACGGACTTGTTTATGTCCTGTTCCTGCCTCCATCATTTATCGAACATCAAAGCTATCAATGACTGCAAAAGAGGAGGACTTCAGAAAAAGGAAAAGGAGGAAATGAGAGCAAACAGGGAAAGAGCAGAGGGCAGATACATTTTCTGCAAAGCAATACGCCACAACAGTGTGGTGCATGTTGAGTACGGGGAGTTCATTCATGGCTGCCTCTCCTCTCCATGCCCCACTCCCTCCCAAAGCAAATTCTCATCCATTCTGTCTAGTCTTCGGTAAACAGACCATCTCGTATAATACACATGGTAGAGTTTGCTCCCGGGCTAAAGTTGACAGATATTAAAGAAAAAAAAATGCAGGGAAGCAATGAGCAAAACAATAACTTTGTCCACATTTGACACTTTCTGTTCACGCTCCCTCTCTCTCTCTCCATCTGCTCAGCCTGAGCTGACTACGCCCATGTCAGTGTTACCCCTCAATGTATAACCTAATCAAATACAAAGCCCTGAAAACAAACCGTGAAAGCAAATGTCAGCACATCCTGGACGTGCACGATCACACACATGCTTACACATCACCTCCGTCCCTCCTTCTTCTCGCCACCATCTGATTTATTCATGGGGGCTGATTAGGCTGCAAGGCCAGTGTAAGCCAGTTGCATCACTGTGTGGATAAATTGCTGTTAGTCGGCGCTGCTTGCAAGATTTACAGCTTCTTAATGGGGCAAAATTGGAGGAGCGGTGGTCGGTTTAATTAAGGCTAAAAGAGCTGAAGAGCAGCTTCCACATCCACATGCAGGTGGAGGAGCAGAGTGACTGATGAAGGCTAGATGTGTGTGTTTACATGTGTTTAGCATTATTTATTTAACCTGTACCAAGAGCCTTGCTCCATTTCCCAGCATGCCCTTATCCGAGGTTATACGGTTGTACAGTAGAGACCTCCACTGAGCTTCTGCTACAGAGATCCACCACGTTCAATTCCCACTATGTCCAAACTACAAGCCTTAGGCATGGTCGTTATGGTTATCAAGGTCTTGTCAACCTATGGCACACATTCATATCAGATCAGTACTCACAAACATAATAAGATCCAGTGTTGACATGAAATTAATTAATTCAGCTCAGTCAGGTCAAAATGCAGGTCACAGGTCGGCTTCCAGGTTTACCTTCGAGCAAGCATGCTAGCTAGGGGTGGGCATTTCGAGCAAAAGCACTATCAACGGGAACTATTCAACAATTCTTTGAATATTCAAACGTCCCCGCCGTCCGTCATTTGAAATGAGAAAGCGGTGCCAGACAAGTGGTACCGCCAGCCCGTTTGAAAAACAGCCGTCCATCATTTAAAAATTAGGTCACGGACTGTGATGAGAATCGGTACTGGAGAATATTGTACCGCTGCGATGAGGAGCCGTACCATTTCATTAAGTCCTCGTCACAGAATGAGAGCACATCTAAATGCAGACGGACTGTGATGGTACCACAAAGACCTCGCAGAATTTGCGCTGCACCTCAGTTTCATTTGTTTTTTACTTGAAGAGTTCCACACAGAACTTTCTGATGGCTGTAGTAGTCTGTCTGTGTTTCTCCTTCTTCTGCGACAGTAAAAAGGGAACGTTTATATTTTTTCAGACAATGACAGACGATGACAGTCTCATAAACTGTTCCATTTTTTTTAGTTGAACGACTATTCAAATACCCAAAAATCATTCCCCATCCCTAATGCTAACTGTGTTTGCCTGTGCATGTGCATGTGCATGTGCATGTGCGCGTTAGGGACGCTGCAAATATTATCCATCAATTTGCGGAGTCTGTAGCTCAGAGCTGGTGCAAACTAAACTAAAGCCAGAATTATTAAAAAATAAATAAACTGTAAAACTGAATTAGACTAGACATCAAGAAACTATATATGATAAAGCTATAGATCCCAGACTCCTCCCACTGGACTGTCCAACCAATCAAAACCTGCAATAATCCAGAGATAAAATGTGTTCATGTCTTCACTTGATGGAATCCAGTATCCATCTCCTTCAATATTGCACACTTTAATCGAAGTTGACATGTGCGTGTGTCTCCCAGTGTGTGTCTCTATTTTAACCCAGGCATTATGTAACTCCCTGCGGTCTTACCACTTTGCTTTTTATTTTCCAGGAAGTTTCTAGAGCCCTCCTGCTGTGAGTCTTCTGTGAAAAACTGAGGGCAAAGGCCCCCAGAGGAGCTGCTCAGCTGCTCACTGCCTCCTATTAAAGACAATGAAGCTGGGACACTGACGGCATAATGAGCTTCTATCAAGCATATGTCATGTAGAGTTCAGTATTTATAATGAAATTAGTTAAACGTGGGCTACCATTGTGTCATATTTTACATTCAATGCTTCTGTCTTTGCGTTATTAAATTGGCTTTGTCGGTCAGAAAAACACTGATCTCCATGAAAAAAGCTCAGACACACAACAAACTCTAATATTTTACTCATACGCATGAACAAATGTCACCTTTACTCATTGTGAGGCAGTGCACTGAAATAAACAGTATTGTAGTGGAAGCAAATGAGCTGTATGTGACTGTAGAGATTCTAGCTGTGAGTCAGAAATTGTTCCATATCTCAGTCAAATCACTATGGTCGCTGCCACTGTCTCCTAGGAGCTGGAGCATTATTCACCGTCTGTGGAGCAGCTCCAGGATCTGTCTGTGGCTGACGTCACCACTACAGACTGTAGTGTCACAGTCCACAGCTACGACTGAGGACCTATTGAACCATTCACTTACTGAAGGCCATGAGGCAAAGTTCAGAATTTCACTTACTGGCACCGCTAAACAAAATTGAGCAACATTTTTATAGGTACATGTCCATAGATGGCAATTTGTTATGATAACCCATCTAAGTATTAGCTTTGTGACAGTTATCAGCACATTAAGTTAACACCCCTATACAAAAAATTGCATTCCAGGCACTGGTGTTCTACTTTATATTCATTTTCATTATATTCAATCATTCAAGACCTTTATGAGGGCATGTAGCAAGGTAGCATCTTAAAGGGTAGATTTATAGCTTTCATTTAAACACAGTTTTGGGTCTGTCCAAAAGATATTGAGGTTACATGAGAACTGGCTACAACACAGTTTTTGCCTAATCTGTAGTCTTTATTATAGCATTTTGACATGTAGGAACAACACTGACAGGGCCGCCACTCCCTAAACACAGAACAAGCACTGTGCGTAGGGCCTCCCGTTTGCACACGGGGATGCATTTTGAGCGATTGATGCGCCGTGCAACATAAGGTGCACAAAGGGCACCAAGTCAGTACAATGCAAGAGAGCAACACAAGCTGTAACCACCAATGATTGACAACAATCAACATGTGGCGGATCACTGGTGTGAGGCTGCAGGTGACGGAGACGGCATCCAAGAGACATCACAGATTGAAAGTGGGTAAGTTGTTGAAATAAAAAGTGTAAAATTTTGTCCGCATAAACCTTAGAAAATCAAAATAAAGAAATAATAAAAAATTTAATTCTGCTTAGGGCCCCAATTTGGCCAGGGTTGGCCCTAAACACTGACAGACAAACAACAAAAACTAGAAGCCTCACAGGACTGTAGTAATACAGGAAATGTATAATCTTAGGGAACGGATAATCGTTCCATATTATCCCATTATGAGGGGTGACAGGGTCCGGCACATAGACTAACTGTCTCAAGGTAAAAGTAAATGTAAAATCATTTTCAAAAGTTTGTTGACATGGGCAGGGGAATAAATATTTTTGGGGGTTCTCAATTGATTGGAATTGAAAACATGCAAAGATTTATATGCTTAGTTCAAACACCTCAGCTCTCAGTTTGAATACAGCACATTCATGTGAGTGAGGAAATCACAGTTTGAGTCTCTGAATTCATCATGTTCAGATTTGAGCTGGCAGCTCTATTATAGTCACATCATTGGAGACGGTAACGTCTCTTCCCACAGAAGTTGAGACGCACAAAAGTAGCACGACAGGGAGGTGAGTTTGTTTAGTTTAATCTGTCACAGGCTTCAGAAAGCTGGAAGCTGCGGAGATGATGCAGTAGGATCCCTATACCTGTCGTGTTTGTATTTTTCAATAAAGTTTTGTATCTCAACAAAAGCTGTTTACACTCACACCATGTGAATCCTTGAGGTCTAACAAAGGTGTCAAATGCACTTCCTTCCTCTTTTTTTCTTTTGCCAAAACTATTTTCTGGGTATTTGAACTCCAGCTTTGTTTACCTTCATGTGCACTTTCTGCTCCTTTTCTTCTTCACTGCTTTTGCAGTAACAATGGCACGCTACATTGATGCCTTTCAGTGTGAATCAGTGAAGTGGATGAAAATTGGTGGTACAAGTGTGTTTTTTTATATATATATATATTTGCATGTTCTGTGCCTTTCTATCTTTTGAATTGGAGAGTATAACACATTTTTTTCTAATGGCTTTCCTCCCTTCATGGTCTGAATTAATCTTCTCTGAAAGATATTTTGGCCTTGATGTTTGGTTTTTATCATTACCTTTTCAGACAAATTAATGTCCTACCTCCTAACGATATGTAGTCTCAGCCCCAGAGACATTTAGATATTGTTTAAGACACAAGACATTATCACTTTTCATAATACATCACCCACAAATAGTCCATTTATGAAGCCAATCATGAAGCACATTGAAATCTAATTCCTGATGCTCCACTGATGCCCTTGATACACACTTTGACTAAGAAATTATGAATCTTCTTCTTTCTATGAAAATACCAAGATCTTCGATAGCTTTTGTCACTATTGTACCAAATTCTCATTACATATCTTTCAAGATCTCAAATATTTTTGCTTTGACAATTAATTCCATCTCAGACAGCTAAAATGTCTGCTTGTATTGAAAATTATGGCAAAACAAAATCACATTTTGGTAACCTTGTCTGTCTTGTTATTCAATTTTTAGAAATAGTTTTGTTGTTGTTGTATTTTCAACAGATGAAACAACCAGCAGGAGATCAGACTTAGAATACAATACAAATTTTGTATTTTTTAGCAGAAGCTGGAAACACGTAAGGACAAAATGACAAAACCTTCTTTCCAAATCTGGGAGCGTTCTTTCTCTCTGGCCATTGTGATCCTGATTGAACGGTCCTATCCTCTTCCATTTTCTTTGTCTTGATTAAAAATGAATCTGCAATTACTTTGTGTTTTTTTGTGAGGTTATAAAAGACATGATTTATAAGTCTGACATGCACTCGGGCTGCTGCAGAACTCTACACGGCTTCCTGAACACACCCTCTTTATCTTTCCCTGCTTAAAGCCCTGAAATTGCAATCAGTGACACACAGACAGAAACACCCCCACAGCCGTAAAAGCAGAGGCGCAAACCTGTGTACCATAATAATAAATTTCACCTCTTATTAAGTTATTCTACCTTAGACCTAAAACCTCATCGCCACGGCTCTCATGTGCTTCATGTGCGACTGTTTTTTCTTCTGTCTGCAGCATCTGTGATTAAATGTCCCTCTCCACGTATGTGCGTGCGTGTGTCTGTGTGTGTCTGTGTGAGGGTGAGTCCATAGGAGACAAAAGGGCCAGCTTGTGTGCATTATCCTCCCTTGATAAAAGGGGAAAACATGAACCCATTAAGGCCTCTGGGCTTATCTATTAGGCAGAAACAATCTCAATGACCTTTCTGTCTTTGCTAATTTCACACAATGGCCTGACCTTTAAGCAAGTCTGTCGCAGACATGCGGCTAGTTAAGGATCTTTGCCGCAACAATGGCGCTTTATCCTGCCCGCAGACGATAGAGAGGGCTGTAATTATCTCCTCTATTATTACTGAGCCTTTTGGTCACCCTGTTCTTTAGTTGTGGAGTTGGCATTAAAAATGATCTCTTTCTCCACTCATTGTGATTCAAAAATCCACGCCTGTTTGTAAATAATCTATATTAAACTCTTCGCTGATGAATAATCACGCCTTAAACTCAATTTCAGCTGCATTGTTGCGTTTTGATCGGTATCATCAGATTACGCTCAAAGGCACAGAGCTGTGGAAAGCTCAGCTCTTAAAAGATTACATGTGCTGGTTCCTCTGCAAAAAAAGTGCTCCATTCCAAATCTTAAAGAGCAGATTCATTATCATTATTACTCACTATCACAAATTTATACAACATATGCTACAAAGACTTGAACACAGTGTGACTTAATGACACACATGCAAGTGTTTCCAGGGGACACAAACAAGTGATGAACCTCAGCTGGTTACAAAGGCCGCTAATCATTTGTCACTTCTCTGTTTCCCCTGGAAACACTTCCACTGCTGTCATTGCACATACTCAACACAAAGGAACAAGGAGCAAAGTGTTTGTCTGTTTAGTTGTGTGTACTTTAGGCACATGTTGTTCAATGGATAAAGATATTTTCTGAATTTGTTTTGTGAATTTCCATGTACATTCTTAAACTGCTGTGTGTTGAGCTTTCAGGGCCACCATAGAAATATTATCACTGATTAAACTGTTCTAGGAATAGTTTAACATTTTGGTGAAATATAATTATTTTACCTTTGCAATAGGTCTCTGCAGGTGTCATTAGATAAAATTGTGGGGTAATGAGATGATTCATAGGCATCTAAAATTATATTTTTTTAGGGCTTGGGGCATTATCTACAGGGTAAATGATTATTTGATGGAGCCAACATGTGAAATGTGACAAATGACAAAGCCAAAATCACAGACAGAAGGAGTAATGGGTGACCACCGGTCTAACACTTTAAATCAAGTGAAATATTTCATATATATTCAACTGTAATCTGTGCATAAAGCTTTCATGAACACAGTGGAGTATCTCAAAGGACACCACTTCAGTACATGTGTTCTGCTTTCCACCAGTGATGTTCTTGCACTTTCTTTAATATGTGGAACAAGTTCATATCTTTCAATTTGTGGCATTACAGAGAGCTGTTCAAGCATGTCTGCACCCTGCATTTGTCTTCTCCGCTTCCTCCAACAATCTGGTCATTTGATTTCCCTCAGCGGCTTCTTTAGAGAAACAGAATACAGGCTTAAGGATGAGCATAAACTGAGCCCCTTTTTTCCTCCATGGCTTCATTTAATTGACTAATCTGCTCTGCCCTGCCCATGAGCGCAGTAAGCCAGTTGTCGACTCAAAGAAGCCCCTCACTTCAGATAAATGAAAGAAAAAAAAAATCCAAGACTGGAGCTGAATTTCACCCTAAACACAGAGAGACTTTTGAATTCTATTAAGATGTATGAGAAGACAGTTGCCAAAGCCATTTAATCGCGCTTCCGTTCTGCTTAATCCTACCCTGGCAGATGTGTGCCTGTAGGTGAAACAGGACAAGGAGATGATGAGTCATGTAGCCAGCCCGTGGAGTAAACGAGGAAAACAAAAACACACTCAGAGACATATATCCTCATCCTACAGTTGAAAAAGCCGAACTCAGGTGACAAGTGGATGAGCCAATTTCATGTAAAACACCGTTCTTTTTTTTATACATGTGCAGAAACAGAGGTTGCATGAGTAGATAGGACCTAAATTTAGACACTGAGCCCTCTTGTCACCTTTCTCTCTCTCACTCTCTCTCTCACACACACACACACACTCCGTCTCTCACTGTGTCTCTCTCTATTTTTCAAAAGCTTATTTGTCCTCTCTGGCTTCACACCCGCTATCATCTGCGACATTAAACCAGGGGCATAAATTGTGCCGAGGACTTTTAGGAGAGGCAACGCATGAAGCGATAAATTAGCATGATGGACAAGGGAGGGGAGGGAGCAGAGAGGAGGCTGGACACCTGTGGGTAAAGTTCATGACATGCACTTAACATTTTGATGTAGTGCAAATGGGAGAATTTTAACACAGCTATGGCTGACGGCTATTTTTCATGACACCTTTGTGATCCTCCTTTGTGCTGCTGTCGTCATCCATATTGATTCCTTGGACGAGACCCGCTCTCCCTGCTGAAAGCCATAAAAACCCACTCAACCTGCAACTAAGTGTGATTTCCTGCAAGGGTGAAATATTTACACGTGAGTGCATCATAGAGCGAGCACAACAACCAGCATAAAGCTGGGGTTGTGCGTTGTTGCTGGGAACTCCGGTGACAGCTGCTATGCTTGGTCGTCTATAGGCCAAGGCCGTTAATAGGTGGACCGCGGTCTGGATCAGGACACAGAGTCTGTCCTATCTGGACCCAGACGTATAAGCTCTAAATTATTGAGAATTATTAAATTTTGACAGAGAGTTCCAATTTTAGCCCGCACAGCTTTTCTCACATTTATGCCACTGGGCACATGACACAGCTCAGCCAATCACAGCTAGCCAGTGAGTAAAAATCCATGCACAGGAGAGATGATGTCGGAAGAGTAAGTGTGGAAAGTGGGATAGAGGAGGGAAAGTGAAAAGGGCATACTGAAGCTACTCAGGCTTATGATGTGAAATGAGACTGTTAGTGAACTGTTGTTCATCAGGAGGAGAAAATGGAAAACCAGCTAAATCAAGCACTTTATTATAATATATCATAAAGCCCCCCATGATGTAGTGATTACCTCATTTTATTATTATTGTTATTTTATAGCAGTTTTACAGAGGGCATTAGCAACTGAATCTCCTTGACTTTAAGTTCAACCCGTCTGTTAAAGGTCTTGCTAAGTGACACTTCTCAACTTCGAACTGTTGATTTATGACAAATAAGTGCTGCCTTCAGACAGCTGCAGAGATTTACTCAGGCGCATCTTTTTTGGCACAATTTCTGCCTCTTTTGTCATAAAGAGTCCATTATGGCCCAACGTGCCCAATGCACACTACACTGAGCACAAAAGTACAGAAAAAAAGTTGGCCAGCTCACATTTTAAAGGTCAGAAAATATTAGAACGAAGGACTCTGCACTTATAACTTAAAAGGTTTGCAAAGTGTGCAAAGGATCACAAACCCTCGACTGTTAAAAACCTGAAGTGCTCCTGCCCCATCAATCACCTGGACTCACATGATTAATGATATTTTGGTCCTCAGGCCTGTATCAGATTAAACTCATATAGAGAAGCAGCACAGGTGCTGCAGACTGTGTGGAAGTATATCTCAGGTGAGTGGGAGCCAGCAGAGTTCACAACACTTCAGTCTCACAGAGGTCAAGAAAAAACAGCAAATAAGTAGAGGTTTCCAGAAAATAAAAGCCCTAGGCCTGGTGATTACTGTTGTGATTAAATGATTAATCATTAAAATGTGCAAAAACAAAATCCAATCACAATTTCCCACAGGCTGAGGTTATGTTTTTTTTAATGGCTTGTTTTGGCTGACAATCAGTCCAGTAGCCAAAGGTGTTCAATTACTAAGTCATACAACAAGGGAAAGCAGAACCTACTTACATCTGCACAAAGGGAGACAGGACATTTTTGGCATCTTTGCTTCTTAAATGAATGTCACCCCTACCTATCATCCAAAGCAATACAACAAGATGAGATAATATGTCTTTAAGGGAGACTCAGGTGGCATGTATGTCTGTCTGACATCTGCACAGGCCACTAAATACAGTGTATATGAGAACAGCATTTAATGACAGCTGTGTTGTATGAAAGCAAACGGCACACTGCGTCCTGTGTGCCTTTCATATGATGACTCCTGCCATCAGACTACAGTGGACAGGCTCACACATGGAGGTGAAGCAGTGTTTCTGTAACTGTGGCTCAGTTGTGCTCAGCCAGTCTAAGACGACTGTGAAACACTATGAAGTACACACACACAACAGCATGGGTGTGTCATTGTCATAAGCTCTGAATTACTGCACTTAAATACAAGTACTTGAGTATGTCCATTTTAATCTAGGTTTTATTTCCACTCCACAGCATCCTGGAGGAAGATTTGATATGAGAAAAGCTTTTAAATTACAACATACTGTTAAAGATTGAATCAGTGGAGTCGAACCTGTTTGGTATCCAACCATCTCACAAAAAGCAGCATATCATCAGGGGGTCACATTTCAGATGCCGATGATTTGTTAACAGCTTCACTTGTTTGATTTTTTGTTAGATATTGGATTTTTTTCAACATTTAGTTTGGAGGAAAAATCACATCTGAGAAGTCTAACAACAGAAAACGAGGGATGGGCAAGTATCGGTATCTGGCGGATCCCGGCTTTATTTCAAAGTACTCAGTACTCATAAAGGCTGCCGAAACCAGCCACCGATACTCAA
>OMNW01005566.1:12503-25947 GCA_900303245.1 Selene dorsalis | reverse complement strand
AGAACTGACATGGACTCAAACATATGTATATGATTTACTTATGCACTTGTGTGTGTGTGTGTGTGTGTGTGTATGTGTGTGTACAAATACAAACATACTAGTGCTATCAGTAAGTACTCAAGAGTGAGTACACGTACACATACTCGGTCTGGAAAAAAATGCTATTGAACATCCCTACAGAAAACAGACTTGTGTATTTGAACATCTGTACATCTACTTCTACATCCCCTCAGCTTTTTCTCACTGTATATAAAAATATACATGATTTCAAACTCTAACAGGATGATGACACTCCAGTGCTCCTGTATAATCCCTAACCCTTATCCTGTATAATTTTATATGCAGGGCTTCTCCTAGTAACGGACTACTCATGCTGTATAGATCTTTTTACATTAATTCGGGTCCAGTGGAAAAAAGTGATCAGAATTTTAATTAATGTGCTGCCGCTAAATAAATGTATTCATGTAAACACAACAGATGGTAAATAAGAGCACACACATCTCTGATGTTCATCAAAACAACACACAGCTCTTGTGTGTGTAAAGCCCCCTGACAACACGCCTGATCCGCTTTTTCCTGTCTACTACTGTCAGAACAGTCAGCATTTCCACAGCCGCAGCAATTCAGTCTCATTTTATTTCATGATATTTCCTTCTTTTGTCATGATTTGTATGATGCACTCGGAAAATGTCACTGGCAAAGCAGATGCAGGGGCGTGTCCAGACATTTTTGATAGGGGTACTGACCCTATCAAAGGGCCCTGACTTATGGCAGGGTGGCATTAAGCGTGAGCATTAGTGCCTGCGCACACACATTACACACTCATGTATGCACCTGCACACACAAATACACACCCAGACAGGTTTTGGTTGTGTCTGCAAAACCCATATCTACTTCAGTTACTAAGACTAAGAAAAACTAGACCTACTAGTCACAAAATACCAGAGTGGCAACATAAAATTGTGATAGAAAACCTCAATACAAAAAAAAAATAATTACTTGACAAAAGCCAGTATAAAACAATGTATAAATTGCCTCTGGGTATATAGCCTATCATGTTTTGGGGTGGCACCTAGGGAAGGCCACTCCTCAGGGTCACTCAAATGATCGTGATTAGAAAAGTGTTATGAAGCTAATCAGGTTACATAAATATATAGTAGATGTTTTAATTAGTTACTTATTCACTTGGCAGGTGTGGATAGTGGAGAAATGACCATACTAGGCAGTTCCCATCAGTCGAACAGAGGTTTTTCAAACAGTTTTGCTCTGCAGTTCAGCCTGATTCTGTTGGCCTTTGGGTCACATGGCTTCCAGCTGCAGCGGACAGCTGTTTCTGGTGGTAAATGTGCCGTGGTTTACAAGCTCAGCACCAAACAGCACACAAAGTGACGAAAAAGTTAGAGACTCTGTGATCAACACAGTGAAACCTCAACAGTAGCAGCTACAGAGCCTGATGTTTCCCTGGTGGAAACTAAACCAGAAATAAAAGCAGAATGACCCCTGGACAGGCGAACAAGAACACAACCTAAGACTAATTTCTGCTGTGTGTCTGCTGGATGTGTAACTAGGCAACTGCTGGCACATTGGCCTCAGCAGCTTTGTATGTTAAAGGTGTGTCTGATGTTCAGCTCGTTCTGGTGACCAGGCCACTAACAACAACAACAACAACAGAAAAGTGACTAATGCTGCTTTATTGTTATGTAAGGATGTGATTTTTTTTAATGAGTATGTGGACAATGTTCAGCAAGCGAGCACTCTGCATTGAAAACAACAAGTAAATACAGTATACATTATGTTTCCCTGTGAATGCTGGCAGGGGAACATTACCCATTAGAAGATCTTCCTAGGCAAAGTCATTCATCACATTTATATGGAAAAGAGATTCTGCTCCATTACAACAACTAGGAGCTTTTATGTAACAGCATGAGGAATTCAAAATGTCAGAAACTGTGTGACCTGGAATTTAAAAAACAAATGCTTTTGAGCAAGAAAAAAAGATTTTTTTAAAAAAGGCATGTTTTTATATGAGAGACTCAAGGCCAAAAAGAAAATGTCCAGACTTCAAATTAAATGTTTGTGTTTTATCTGACCAAAGCAGTTTCCTCATTCATCAGGAGGCTGCTCTTTCACATCTTACAGGATATATTCGAGTTTAGAAATATTTCAGATTTACTCTACATGGCTTTATTGCAACAGCTGTGGTTGTCAAAGCTGTAATAATTGCACACAAACCTAAATGCATACATTCAGGCACCAGTAATGTCCAAAGGTTCAAACCAGTTCTGTATAACAATTCAGGTTCCAGCCTGACGCCTGAGAGGCTGCGACCCCTCTCATCAGCTGGTTCAAACAGCCAGACGTTTCTGCTCTGTAACTGTTTGCTAGTATCTAGTTTTTAAATGCTGGAAGACGCAGCAGAAGTCAGGCAAGAAATGTACATATCTGGAGGACAGTCTGAAGTTCAACCAATATTTTGAGCTTTAACTTTTGAAATCTGAACATCTCTTTTTTTCTTCAGCTCTTTGGCTCAAATTGAGTCTAGAAAATACCTCCAGGACAAACACACCAAAAACTTTCGTAAATGCTGCTTGTGTGATTGAACCTGTGTGTGTTCAGGGTATTTTAGTTGTGAATGACAGTGTGTTAGATTTTGATATTTTGTTTTTTTGTTGTCAGTCATCAGTGTCAGTAGGACACTTAAAGAAAATATGTCAGTATCTTTCTAATGTTACACACCAGTTCTATCTAGAATATATATAAACATATACCAACATCATGGACAACAATGTGTTTCTCATTTTAAACCAAAATGTTTTTCTTTTTCTCTCTTTCTTTATGTCTTCTTCACTGGTTTATTTGGTCTTACTTGAGTTAGGACAGCAGAGTGTAATTGACTTGATTATATCTGATATAATAAAAAATAATTTTCCAGCTCATGAGTCTATGGCATCATCTTATAATTGTGAGGTTTTAAATAGCATTTAGTCTTTGTTGTTGTTTTTTCTTCCTGGCTTTATTTAATGTTTCAGTGTCATGGTGATTAAAATGATGTTGACACTCAGACTCAGCTATTGATTTCATGGTAGACAGTTGACAACAAAGAGCTCAACGTTTTTAACAATACTCTGCTATATAAATAGTTGTTGCCCATTCCACGTACTGCAGGGGGAAAAAAATAAAAGAGAAAACCTTCAGTTCACCTTCTCAGGACTTTGGATTTAGAGAGTATAAGTGTATCTCTGCGATGTTTGGCAGCAGTCTGAGCACATCTACCTCAGACTGAGTAAGGACATCTAATCGGAGGAGGATTTCCATACCTGCCTCCCGCCTCCGGTAATCTGAAGTACATCATACGTCTGGCCGAGGTTTATTTCAAGAGTCTAGAAAAGAGATAAGCAAGTGACACAGATGGAGATAACACTAATCCCAGATGGGCATCAGGTTGAAAGGAGTGGCCACTGCATAGTGAAGAAGTAATGAATGGGGCCCGGGGGCCACAGCAAGGCCATACTGAAATAGACGGGAAAGAGAGAGGAGGTGGGGTGCTGAGAAACGAGGGATGAGGGAGATAAGAGGAGAGGAGGCTGAGAGAGAAAGATGATAGATGAGGAGAGGAAAGGAGGAGGAGAGCAGGAAGGGTGAAGGAGAGAGAGAGGAAAAAGACAAGAGGAGTATAAGCTCCTGAAAATGTTCCCATTCGACATCCTGACTGACAGGATGTTTCATCAGCACCTCTCACTCTGACTGGGCCTGGGTTTTCATGATGCAAATATTGTGCTTTTGCTTAAACCAAAAAGTACAAAACATTTTAATACACGTTATATAATCATCTTGAAACAGTAAAGACTAACATATTCACAACGTCAGCCCACTCTAGCTGAAATCAGCTGGTTGCCAACTTTGTCTAATGGTGGTGGGCAGGAAGTCTACAGTGCAACAGATGACCACTGTGGCTGGAAATGAGGTGGATAACAGCAGAGCTGGGAGACAAGCAGCAAAAAAGCCATATAACGGTGCATCTCAATAAATTAGGACAAGTTCATTAATTTCAGTTTCAATTAAAATAGTGAAACTCATAAATTATATAGATTCATTTCACACTGATTGAAATATCTCATGTCTTTATTTCTTTTAATTGTAATGATTATGGCTTACGTTTCATGAAAATTAAAAAATCTGAATAGTGGAAAAATTCACTATTGTAACCTAATGGTGTCACACTCTGATCAGCTGATGAACTCCAAACACCTGCAAAGGTTTCCTGAGCCTTTAAATGGTCGCTTAGTCTGGTTCACTAGCTGCACTATCATGGGGAATACTGCTGACTTGTATTGTAATTTATTGACATGCACCTGTATATCTAGCCATATAGAAGTGGCAGAAACTGCAGTTCCTGACATGGCCACTTGAGGCTGAATCAGCTTTACACCAGAAATGAACTTGCCCATTATTGACCTGGGGCTGGTTTCCCAAAGCCTTTGTAAGGCTACGTCATTCTTAGGGGCGTTGGTGACAGCTAAATAAAAAGAAAGGGAAAGAAAAGACAGAAAGGACGCACCGCACTGTCCACCGTGCACCACGCTCTTCGGGGGATGCACGGCCTAAAACGTTCGGAAACCACTGATCTTGGAAACCGCTGATCACCTCCAGTTGAACAACTGTAGAAGAGCTGTAGTTGATAATGATGTAAGCATCTGATTGATGTTTTACTTGCAAAGAACTCACGCTGTCAATCATGCACCTCCGCTTGAAGTGAAAATCGATTCCTGAGCAATCAATGTCAGCCAATTTCAACACCTTCTTCACCTTACGTCATTCGTAGCAAAGTCATTCTTGAGGAAGCTCCTGAGAAACCGTTTGGGAACCAGGCGGAGAAAGGTAAACAACTTTGGTAAGATATACCTTTGGAGTCTTCTTAGCGCACTAAGAAAGAACGTTATCAGGAAAGCAGCACCTGGTCAGGAGTTGAATCTGGCACTGCCAAAGCAAACCCACCAGTGACATCACAGAGGCCATGCTCCTCTTTAGTTACAGTCTGTGGGTCCACAAAAGCAAAACATCGAACTGAAAGTCATTAAAGCACTTCACAGAGCTGACAGAAAATGTCACAGTCGGGATGACCCTCTGCGGGTTCGTCACTGAAACCAGCACCTGGTCACCGGAGTGACTGCTGATATAAAAACACTGATTAGTGCAGCTTTAAGGTCAGGGAAAGGTTGTGGTCATCGCCTGTTGGTGGGGAAGCTTGATGAGAACACTGGTCTCCAGTGTCAAAATTTCATGCTTTGTTGATCTGGTTACCGACCCATGCTGACCTTCATGCTGGGATTTGTGGCACTGAAACAATAACACTCTATTTCAGCCTTCGCTCGAGAGGCCACTTCTTGTTTCGCATGACTACACAAAATGCCTCTCAGGTAACTGTAAACACGGACAGTTTTAGGCAACTGAAGATTAAATCCAAAGTATTCCTGCATGGTGGAAAGTCCTGGTTATTATTTTTAAACTTCATGCAGCGAGGCTAGACTATCCAATGTTTTCCTTATTTTCTATATTTTATAGGTGAACGGCAGCTGAAACACCAAGAGCAGTAAAGACAAACCAACACGGTAAGCTCAACACAATAAGATAGCTCTCACCATGAGACGATAACATCAAGAAAACAATGTCACATTAATTGCTTTAAGCATAATTGTAGCAGGAAGCTGATTTTTCTATTAACTTTTAACCATCTAATACATTTTAATATCTCCACCCAGCATGCCATGATAATCAAACGCACTTAGACTTGAATATAATTTCATGATAGGTGAAGACATGTTAGTTTCCATTGCTAGAACATCCTAGATTACCAGGAATACTAATGAAGGAGGGGGGGGGGGCTGCAGAATGATATAGAAAACACAGAGGAGTGGTCTGTAGAACAGCTCCACTCTCCTCCCCACCCACCACATCGTGTGTGCAGCATGCAGTCTCAGCCGGCGTCTGACCGTGACAAGGACAAGAAATGACAAATCTCTGTGACAGACCTGAATAAAATGTTTGACTAAAGTGTCTCAAATATTTGAACTCCTTGAACCCCTCCCAGTCCCCCTCCACCTCCTAACATGCTCTTGATCTATCTCACCAGACAGTCTCAAAAGTGAACATGACACCCCCAGAAGAAAGATAATAGAAATCAAGCCCTGTGCTGGAGCTGTGTTTGTCTGGCCGTGATTTGAAAATGACTTCTGAGATTTTTTCAATTGGAAATGTGCAGCATTCAAAACTGTTTTACTGCTCTGTAAGGTGGATGTAATTCTTAAAAAGCACAGAGAGATGATGGATCATCCCTCTGAATTTCTTCAGCTTTGTCTCATGTAAGACATGTTGTGTTTTTCAGATTACTTAGTTCTTCAATCACAGAGATGCACAGGTGTGCACATGCTGTTGCATTTGGTTACTGGCAGCTTCACACACACACACACACACATTTTTTGTGAGTCATGTGGTTTCACAAAATTTACATCAACATTCACATCCTGTGTACAGGGAACTGATCATCTGAGTAACTCCGAGACAAAGCAGCTGTCACATGATCACCTGCTCATCTGTGCTGCATGTCTGCAGCAGGGAAAGACTTGCTCTTTATCTAGTCTGCTCAGTACTGCTCTTTATTGTATGCTTTAACTGCAACCAGGTGAGTTGGTGAGATATTAGATGTGAAAGTTTATTTGCTCATGAACGAAGATTTTTCTATTAATGACTTTTTTATAGTCTCCCTCCTTTCTTAACAAATGTTTCCCTAACTTGCTATTGTTCCCTATTAGTGTTTATAATGCCCCCTTTCCTGCTGTGTTTGATGTATTCCTTGCTGCTTTTATCATTACTCTCTATGTATGAGTTACAGTTACTCTTAAAGCCACCTCCTGGTGCAACTCCTCAGCTCATGACCATGTATGGTATTATCCATATCTCCCCTCACTTCATTTTCAGTTTCTATTGGTCCAGAACAACATCATCAAACCTTTATTTATTCTCGAAAAGAACATTGAGGTTTTGCACATATACACAATAAGAAGAGGTCACGGATAAACCATATGTATAGTTAGGATGGGACACAATTGCAAAAGGTCAATTTAAAAACAATTACAGACTGTGGTGAGGAGGTTTGAGATTATGTTTCTGTAATGACCATAGGATGGAGGAGCATTGATTGTGTGTGTTGGAGGTTATTCCAGGAGGCAGGTGCATCATAACAAAAGGCAGACTACCAAGTTCAGTCTGTAAATCTAACAGTGTTGTGATGTATGGTGGCAGTTTCTCAGCAATGGCTTTGAAGATGAAATGATACCAGTGCTTGTTGCATCTTTCTGACAGAGAAGACCAACCTACTTCCGTGTACAGATTACAATGGTGAGTGCCATAACTATCGCCGGTAATAAATCTAAGAGCAGAGTGATAGACCACATCAAGAGGAGGAAGGGTTGAAGGGGCAGCATTCCTATAAATAATATCACCATAGTCCAAAAAAGAAAAAAAGAAGCCAATGTTTTGTATTAGTTTACTGGTGACATACCCAGGTATTTAAATTCAGTGGCTCTCTGAATATCACAACCATTTAGAGTTGATATATTTTGCATCTAGTGAAGAGCATGAATTTTGTTTTATTGGAATTGAGCACAAGTTTAAGCTTGATAAGAGCTTCCCGCAAAGCACTAAAGGAGTGTTGAAGGTTGTCGATAGCCAGCTGTACCATATCTGACTATGTCATTAATATAGGTAGTAAATAGGACAGGGCCCAGAATTGAGCCCTGCGGCACCCCTTTTGTCAGCTGTAAATACGTACTGCCATCTCCCAGACAAATAGTCACACAACCAATTTTGAGCCACACTATCAAGACCAATGTTGCCTAATTTTTACAAAAGCAGCTGATGTTCAGCCGTGTCGTGAAAGCTTTCAACAGGTCAACAAAAAGGACAGCGCAGTGCTTTCTCTTGTCTAGTGCAGTTATTATAAAGGTGACAGCTGAGATAGGACTGTGATTTGCTCTTAAACCGGATTGATGTGGGCTTAGGAGTGAGGGAGCTGAAAGAAAAGGCAAGAGTTCCCTAATGATTGCATGATCTTGGCCAAGGGAGATAACTTGGAAATTGGTCGATAGTTCTTTAGCTCCTCTTTATCGCTATCTTTATATAGAGGAGTTAAATGAGCTGTTTTCAAAACACTAGGGAAGCATTCCAAGGATTGAAGGATGGAAAATGTGACATAAATGTTTTTCAAATACAGAAGCAGAGAGTTATATAAAAAAAGAGTTGAAATTATCCTCACCAGTTGAACATCTAATATTGATTTCTTGCAATACTTCTAGTACAGCACTCAGGGTGAAGAGTTTACAAGAACATTTAGGGGCATAGATTGTTGAGCCTGTAGTGTAGACTGAGTCACACATATGTCCTGGTTCAACAGTGCTGTTCAAAGTGCTTGTTAAATAATTGGCAAATCTCATTTTGGTCTGAGACCACAGTTATTGTATTTGATGTGTGTAGGGAAGGAGTTTGTGACTTAGTTTTTAGTCAGATTAACTGCTTTCCAAAGCAGTTAATGCTTTCTCCACAGGTGTCTCACTCACTGGCATGTATGTGGATGAATATGATTGGCTATTTGTGCAAACATCACTTATATAAGTAGGTAAAAAAACACAAAGAGTTTCTTGATGGCCCTGATAATGGCTATGAGCCAAAACACATTGGTCAAATAAAGTTGTCTTCCTTTGTTACAAGTGTTGCTGGAGATTTTTGTTCTTCTCTAGATCTTAGATTTGCCCATATTAATATTCATATAAAGTGAACATGGGGCTTTTAGCGTGACAGTGTTTCTAAATAGTTGCATGTCTGACATTTTTGTACTTCAAAATTGTAATTTTAATCAACCAACATGTGGGTAATACATCTGTAATTGTCTAATCAATGCTGATAATTATCAGCCCAACCAATCATCAAGTTGTCAATACTCAAAATCAGATTTTGTAATGATTCAAACTAATTGCTCCAATTGGTTTCCAATTTGTTTGTGTCATTAAGTCATTAAGAGAGGTGAAACAAAATGAAGATTGGGGGTTATGGTGTGTTCATAAATAAGTATTGATCTTTTCATGTTGTAGAAACTCAATCTGTCTGTATCTACATGTCTGTATGGAAATCAACAGTATGAAATGAATATCTCTGTGCTGCTAAATGAACAAATACTTTGATCAATATCAAAGCGCCGTGTTGATGCTTTTTTTTTATAAATCAAGTCTCACCAGTTATTTGTAGTACCTTCATAATATTACATAAATACATACATCACTACTCCATTTTTAATTAGAATTGAATGGCTCATGTCACCGTGATGAAAAACAGGTTAGGATGGGAATATTAATGCGGGGTGGAAGCCATCGAGCTGTCACCCATCATGCATCAAATCAGCATCCATCTTCCCCTCAAGCTGCTGCGGCCCCATCCCTCCTCACACTCACACAGACACAAGTGAAAGTGTCACAGTGAACTTATGTCTCTCCATCAACTCAGGCACATCACGATTGTCTAAAAGGAGGGGGGAATTAATTTTTCATTGTTTTTTTTTTCTTTTGAAGCTGGGGCACAGCAGTAACACTGTATTTTATTAATTAAAGTTGTGGGGCTAATGCACTGCTACATCTGTCGCAGCATAAGAGACTGTTCATATTCTATGAACACACAGTTTCTCCAAAGTTCATGCCTTGTGAAATCCTTTAGATTCCCATTCCCCCCCTCAAGTCTCACTCTTCCTGACACTTGACCTTGAAAGTATCATTTTATGACCGTGGGACCGAGCCAAGCTGCTAAATATACATCATAAGCCTGTCAGAACCACCACAGAGTGTTTTTTTGTGAATGGTTGGGTAAAAAAAAAAAAAAAAAATTCTTTTGGAGATTGGAGGAGCTGGCAGGAAATTCATGTAATATTTACAGGCGAACGCACAAATGAGGGAAAGACTTACAGCAGTGTCAACATCTAAGCTGCCTGTTGCATAAGCCTGTATGTACACACATCAAAGCACAAGTTGATGGCTCAATTATCCAGCCGAGCTCACTCCCTGCTACTTCTCCATCAGCGTCATCCGAATCCACATGAGAGAGGGAACGGCCTGCGTTTCGGAACGTGTTTTGAAGCCCCACCTTTATTTATTTATTTTACTACATTTGGTAATGAACAGCAGTTTGAGTATGATGATGATCAGCTGCCTGAAAAGTGTGTCATCACTGCTGCATCAGCTCTTCCAACAGGCGTCTCTCCTTTTTTTTCTTTTTTCTTTTTCTCTCTCAATCCTCCAATTTTCCAAAAACATCAGAATGCTAATCTCATTAGCTTGTGGGTATGTGTGTGTGTAAAAAATGTGTTTGTCCTTGCATTTGAGAGTAATTCTTGTTATGTGTGTATGCGTGTGTGTGTGTGTGTGTGTGTGTGTGCAAAGTACTGAAGGATTCCTTCTTCCATGTGTATATGTGTGTGTGCGTGTGTGTGTGTGTGTGTGCCAAAGTCAGCATGCTTTTATACAATATTCAAACGCTCCCATGGAGCTTTTACATCAGGGAAATATTAAAAGTTCCTCCACAACACTTCTCCCTGCTTCATCAACTGCTCATCTTCACATAGACTGAGAACTGGGCTTAATCATCAGACATCGGGGAAAGGAGAGCGATTCCCTCCAGACCTGCTGAAGTGAACTCAAACCCCCAGCATGATATTCTGCGATTCTTCCACGAGGCTTGATATTTAATGCATAGGTGCAGCAGCGGGCAGTGATAGACGGGAGAGAAAGGCAGAGCTGACGTCTCACTGGCAGAATGCGAAGCCATCAAAACAGACCCCACCATCTGTGAGAAACGCTTCCATGAGGAGAGACGCAGAGAGAGAGAGAGAGGGGTGAGTGGGTCTGAGGAAACGAGGGAAAGGTGTGAAGGTGAGTGAAAGACAGAGAGATGGAGAGGAAGACGGAATAAAGAGAGAGAAATTATGGAAACTGCCAGTACCTGACTGGTTCCTGTGAAAGACTCTGAAGAATAAGGTTGTCTGTGAACTTTTCCCTAAGGGAGCCAGAAATGAAACTTGATGGCCGAGGCACAACATTATATCAAATTCCCTTAACTTCTTATATTAAAATCAAGGTTATAAAATGACTCTTAAAAGTTCAGATTCAGATGACATCCTTTAATTAAGATATCAAACTATGATAAAACATCAATTTAACAATAATACCTGTTTTTTTATTTCAATTTAATCATAATATATGTCTGACTATATATGTCGCTCAAAGTGGCACACCCTAAATTATGGCTGAGTATTGTGTTTGTTGATTTATTGAGTGAATATATAAAAATTAATTGTCATGTAAAGTGGTCATGAAGGATGAAATTGGCTGTAGAGACCAAAAAGCCTTTTATATCAGACTGGAAACATGTTTATAACCCCTGCAGAGTTGGATGTTTCAACACTGGAGTCTATGGAGACTGACTCACATTGTGGAGACAGCCTCCAGTGGTCAGTAGAGGAACTGCAGTTCTTGCCACTTCCATTCTGGATGTGGGCGTGGCCTCCCACTCCTGGCTCCTGGCTTCGTTCCACACCTGCGGCTCATCTTCTCATCAAGCTCCAGCTCAGGACTCTGGCTTCTCTCCGCTCAGCAGCAGACTGCTCAGTCCTCTAAGTGACAGCTCTCAGCCACTCTTGTTTCTGGAGTAATCAGTTGTTCTCCTGAAGCTGTTCTCTCACCTGTTTTGTTCTCATGCCCAGAATCCCTGTGCCTTTCTTCACCCTGCCTACGCTGCCCCTAACACCACCTCTGCAAACCTCCCTGTCTTCACTCCTGCCCTCATCCCTGCACCTCTCCTTATCCACCTCCGCACTGCGTAGGTGTTGGATAGGTTTCCACAGCAGGTGATAAGCCACAGTGTTCTGTCTGAGGTTTTTAGCTGTTCATACTGCTTCCTGAGAGACTTACTGCAGGGCTTAAAAGTCCATGAATAATTCTTGACCTGTATTAACTTCTAGATGGGCCATTTAAGACACCTCGGGTAGAGCCAAATTACATTATCCTCTTAAATTCACTTTGTGTTTTAACAAGTCTCAACAACTTCGACAGCAACTGTGATTGCAAGTTATGTGACTCTTTTTAATTATGTCGTTATTTCCATTTTTGAAAACTAGAATTGATTGAATAATTAAAACGCTTAACACAAAACTGTTAAAAGATGCTGTACCAGGGACTAAACAAATGAAACAAGTGCACCTTTACAACAGTAGAAGTCTAGGAGTCTTCTTTTGACTGACCCAACAGAGTGATGGTAGATGAATATTGAGCGTTAAGATTTATCCCCTCTACGTGTCAAGGCCTTTACACAGGAGGATGCACTCAGTGAGCCATTCATCAATACAGACATCATCAGTCAATCAGCGGCTGAGAGTGAGGATCACAGTTAATGTGTATTCTCCAGTAGGATCAAAGCAAAACAGCAACTACGGGATGAAGACACGCCGCTGTGCTGCAGTTTCAAGCTGCCAAGCTGCTGCAACAGCTCCGTTGTTGTTCATTATTCTTTCAGAGCAAACAGCAGCACGATACTGACAAGCAAACCAAAGACGTGAGAGGAGGATGTTATGGGGTTCAGGTCGGAGGTAGAAAACGCCCAACCATTCCACCACCAACCCGGCAGATAGGCTGAGCTGTCAAAAAGTAGTGAGATGCCTCAATAAGTGAAGGAAAATCATGTAGCTCAAACACAGATGAGATGAAAGGTGCAAAGGCCGGGATGGGGCGGTTACAGGCCACGGGGATGCAGGGTGAGGAGCAGTTCATTTCGAGTCTAATCCGGTGAAGTCCGTTAGGATAACCCACTCAGCTGCTTTTTAAACATTTGCATTTCCAAGCAAGTCTGCTTCTTAAATTGGTTGCATCTGAAGTCAGTTCAGCTCAGTGAGCCTTCAGCGGGAACAACAGTGGGATGTATGAAATTGGCCCCATATGCCGCCAGATTCAAGCTATGCAAAAATCAATTAGACTGTAACCACATGGATGAAGAGCAAAGTGAGAGAGGCAGGACGTATCAGCCGAGCAGCTCCTCCGATACACCGTGAACACCTCAGAAAAGATCCAAGATGATATTTCTGGTTAGAAAGAGACGATGTGACTGGACAGCAAAAAATGTTTGTTTTTTTTTTGTTTTGTTTTCTTCAAATCCTATTTGCAAACATGCTAAACTCCAGGAAAAGGTCAAACTATCAGACATCCTCTGCACACAAGTGTCTGACAACTGGTGAAGACAGAAATGGATTTTGCAGTGGAAGTGGTGATTTGACAGATTGTTAGGTTTCTTTATCAATGTATGTGTGTGTGTGTGTGTGTGTGTGTGTGTGTTAGTGTGTAAGGATTACAGATACAGG
>OMNW01005563.1:93156-103959 GCA_900303245.1 Selene dorsalis | reverse complement strand
GGGGGGTGACTTTATTGTCTATTACTTTGTTTTTCAGTTTATACGTAGTTTTTAAGTAAAACTTTCACCTGTATCTGTGGAGAAGGAGTCCAGGTCATAATGGCTGAGTGAAATCTGACAGTGTCTTCAAAATACAGTTCAGGGTGTGTTATGACAGTCAGTGTCACTGAAACTTCATCTATTTTAACACTTGGATAATTGAAATCACAGCCACATCTCAATGGACTCTTCTCACCATCTCACTGAATCTATTCCTGAAGAGAGACTGCCTTGAGTCCACATCACAAAATAGACGCTTGGCTGTATAACATTTAACTTTAAGCCATGAACTGTAATCAAATCACCCCAAAATAATAATTTGGAAAAGACGTCAGAGACAATTACAGTATAGGAATGTTCTTCAGAGTATAAAGTGCATGGTACTGTGGAAGGGCATCAGCAGTGCCGTCGTCAAATCCCCTACCTAAGACCTCCCACACTTCAAAGAAAGGTGGGATACATACAATAGCAATTACATCACATGCGTAGAGAGAGTAGGGCAGGGCAGGATGTAGGTTAAGTGACACACATTCAAACCAACCTTCAACAAAGTTAGGCCAAGTCTTCTCCTCTGGCTCCTCCAGTGAGTGGTCCCAGTCTGTTGCTTCAGGTGAGGCTCCTTGCACAGTGTCCCCTGCAGCCCCTGACAGAAGTGCACGCTCAATGGCAATTGCCTCCAGAACATCCAGATCCAGCTCCTCTTCTTCCACCTCAGGTTGTGCAGGTGGAGGAGGTGACTGCTCCCCAGATGGACTGAGAATCTGCTTCACCTCAACAATCTCTTCTACCACAACAATTTTCCTCCGCATGGCGGCCTCGTCAGTGTCAAGACTTTCAGACTCACAGGTGTCGCTCAGGTGAGCCTCGTCTGCGGGTGTGGCAGTGGCAGAGGGTGTGTCCTCCTTCAAGTCCCTCTTCTTCTTCCTCTCTTCCTCGTGCTTTAAGGCCTCAGAGTCAGAGAGCCTTTTCTCTGTGCTGCGCTCTGCTGCCTGAGTGGCCAAATGTTGTGCAACTCTGGGAGGCTCCTCTTGCTTGACTAGGGGGCTGGCCAGTGCCTGAGTTACAGCTGCCTCTGCTGTTACTGCTAGTGCTGCTGACGCTAATTCTCCGGCTGCGGGTGCTTCCCTTGCAGTGGAGGATGTTTTTGGTTTCGGAACCTCCTGCTTGATTTTTTCTACAGAGAGCAGAGCTGGCTCCACCTCCCCTTTGTCTGCCGGGGCCTCAGAGAGCACAGCTGCTGCCTGCACGATTTCCTCACTGCACATTCTTTCGGGAGTCATCTTTGGAGAAACATTCGTTTCTGTCAGCTCAGAGGCCGTGACAGGGCTGTCTTTAACTGTGGTCTTGGGCAGTGATGTAATGTCAGTGCAGGGCAATGCTGTCGCTTCAGGCAAAAGGACAGGCTTTGTGTTTACGGTCTCTGTTTCTGGTGCCTTAGCCTGTTTTTTCCCTTTCCCTTTCTTCTTGCCCTTTGAAGATTCCTCTGCAGCCTTCTCTGTGCTTATTGGGGATTCGGTCTCATCTGTGAGTTTGTCAGACCCTGACAGTGGTGCAGAAGTTTTCTTTTCAGCTTTGCAGCTTTCTTGTATGAGTTCCAATTGAGTTATTTTCTGCACAGTCACTGTTTCAACTTTGTTGACAAGTGTAGCCTCAGATTTCACTGGCTCCATGTGAGGCAACTTAGCATTTACCTCGCCCTTGAGGGATAATGGTCCCTGTGTGATCTTGCTGACATTGCTATTCTCAACCTTCTCTTTTACTTGTGCATTATCTAGAAGTTCCACAGGGGGTGCTGTAGGGATCTTGTCAACTGGTACTGATACTTCTTGAGTAGTAGTCTCAGTCTGTTGAGGGACTTCCTCCTTTGTCTTCCCATCAGTTTGTTTAGGGATGGTTTTGATTTGCTCACTCTCTTTTTTGATTTCAGCCTTTTTCTCTTCAAATGATACATCAGTCTTTACACTGGCAGACACAGTCAAAAGCTCTGAGGTAATCACTGGCGTTGGTTGGAGGCTATTTTCCATGACCTTTTCCGCCTTTGCATCAAGTGGCTCCTCATTATTGATACTCTTCTCACCTGGAGATTTCTTTTTCTTTCTTTTTGATTTAGTGCTTCCTTCAACCATTTGTTTGGTTTCCTTAACCACCTCTGTGGCATCAACATGTTGAGTGGTCTGGGGGACTTTAGGGGCCTCCCCTACTGGGTCATCTTTCTTGACATGAGGAATCACCTTCACTTCAGCCTTCTCCTGTTTCATAATAATCTCTGTTACTGTGGTCTTAACAGTAGTTGTAACTTCAATTTTTGAGGATTCAGTCTGTGTCATAGCTTTCAAAGGAACTTCATCAGTTTTCAGTTTTGTTGACAGATCCACTGAGGTTGCATCAATGGGCTCCTGAGTCACTTGAACTTTGGAGATCTGCTTTCCTGCATCAGTGGACAATACTGGCTTGCTGGTGGGGCTGTCCAGTAGAGGTTTGGTGGTCTCCTGAGTAACAGTTACTCTGGCAGTTTTCTTGGCCTTCCCGTCTAATTTTGATTCAGCTGGGGTCTTCACCTCTGCAGGTTTAATTGATTCCTCTTTCACCTTGACTTTCTGTTCCTTTTCTTCCTTGATATCTTTATTAGCAGGTTTTGTAATAACATGAGTGGTGCTGGTAGTCTGAGTAAGAAGCTTGGAGGTTTCCTGAGCAGTTGCCTTTATAGCAACTTCCTGGGGCTTCACTTTATCAGTTGTAGTTTCAGCTGTAGTCTTTGCCAGGTCAGATTTAAATGTCTCCACAATCACTTTTTTTGTCTTCTCTTCTTTAACCTTAGCATCATGGGGCATTGTGGTAAATGTATTGCTTGTGACCATTTCACTTGACTTGAACCAAGCTTTTCCATCGGTGATCTTGGGCTTCTCTTTATTTGTTTTGTGAGCAGAAGGCTCAGCTGACATCTTTGATGTTGCACCACCTGTAGCCTCAGCAACAGCAGCCACCGCTAATGGTAGGGCTGTTTTGGAGGACACTGATGTCAGAGTGGTCTGTGACACATCCTGTTTGAAAGCTGTTGCCTGAACAGAGACAGAACCTGGCACCTTCTCATTTTGGACCTCAAACACTCTTCTCTCCTGTGACGTTGTTTCTGGCCTCTCACCGCTCACTTCAGGCTGCTGACGAGACACTCTTTTCACCCTGCTCTCCTCCATCATCGCTGCTTCAGTTCTGAAGCCATTCCCCCTCCTGAACAGCGGCTGAGACTGGTCTTCTACATCCCATGTTGCTTTTGGCCTAACTGGTTCTGCTGCCACCGGACGACCCCTGAACCTGGGGGTCCTGTCAGTGTAACTTTCTCTTTCACCAGGGCCCATCATCTTATGGCGGTAGCCTTGACGCTCAGTCAGTGCCTCTTGGCTTTCTGCTTCACCCCTGCGACCTGGTTTGGGAACATAAGATGTCGGACCTTCCACAGATTGGACCCGCGCAGCCCGGTGAGCAATGGCTAGAGTGGCAGCTGGCTTCCTCACCCTTTGCAGGGATGCAGGAACAATCTCAGGAGGAAGTTTGAGGTAGTCACGCAGGTAAACAATGCCCTCATTGGTCAGGTACCAGTAGAAATGTCTCCAGGCAAATGTCTCCGTCACATAGCCTCTGGACTTCAGAGACCCCATGGCACGGATTACTTGGAGATTGCTCACACTTTGTACATCAGGGTGTTTGACCTGAGGCCTCTTATCCTTCTTGGCCACCATGACACCATCTCGAAACAGGACCTCATAGATAGCCCTCAGGTCATGAAGAGGCATCAGCATTCCAGCAACCATTGTGCTTTATGTCAGTATTCTCTCTATAGTGAAAAGTAAAATGCACAACATCAAAGTGAGAGGAATCAGATTACCTCACGTCTTGTGTGAAAGAATCCAGTGGCAAGACCGGCTGTCACGTGTTTCTCAATTCAATTAGGACAAAAACGAAAGAACAAATCCTTGAAATCTTTCTTCCTTACTTTGTCTTCCTCTTGTTTTCTCCTTTGGTTCTGTCGTAGAAAAAGAATATTCCTCTGTGACTTCAACAAAGTCAAAAGTTTGCTGTCCTCCCTAGATTCAGCGTGGCTGGGAATGAACAGTCTCCGTTCTGCCGAGATGGCAATGACAGAATGGAAGAGAGTCAGCGTGTGTGAGAGAGTGTGAGAGAGAGAGAGGCACACTTCTCTGTCCGGCTCCTCCTACCTTCTCTCTCTATTTCTTCGGAGGAAAAACTGGCATGGAAAAAAATTCTCACTAAAGTAAACAGTACAGCAGGAAGTAGGAGGCAAAGAAAAAAATGAATGCAATAAACTGATTGAAATAAAGATGGTGCAAAGTCAAATGAATGGGGCAAAGTGTGTTTGAGCACATGTTCTGTAGCTCTGTGACTTTTACGGAGACGCCCACCCATACAAGAGAGCACACGCCTCCTGTAAAATGCACACACACACACAGTGGGCACACACCTCTAAACACACACTGGCTGAAACACACCCTTGTGTCATACACACCCAAATGGATGCCCTTAAACAGAGATTAGTTATAAGGCAGAGTGAACCAGTTGGCGTACATCTATCCTGCCCTGGAGCCACGAGACTCACTGAGCATCCATATCACGTACAAGTGTCTTGTTTTACCTTTTTCTTGATCGGGTATCACTGAAAAGCTTTTACTCTACACACAGGGTGTGGTTTCCAGATATAGTATCACACTACACTGCTTGACTGTCGACAGTAAAGGCTGGTTGTATTTGAAGAGGAAATATGTAAGTCAACTTAAACGTACTTTGCTCTCCTTTGACAGACAGAGACATTTACAAATCTTTTTATAGGACAGGAAAAAAAACTGTCATGGCACACACTGGAGGTTTGATATCTGGCAGCGCTAATATTAGGTTTATTCTATTCATATCTGTTTGTTTGGAGGGTTTCCCGGCCAGCAAGAAAAGGAAACTACGTAGACGAATCAGTGTTTCCCATTGCCACTCATTAAAGTGATGCAACAGGCTGCAAAGCTCCATAAAGACGTGTTGCTGCTCCAGACAGCTAACATTAGGGCTTCATTCCTCCATTTAGCTGGGAAGCAAGACTCTTTCTTGCGTAACTATATAAAGAACTGTGCATTATAGCTAACCTTTTCAGCACTCCCAGGAACATGATATCAGATTTCCATCCTAGATCACTTTTCTCTCCTGTACATCTGTCTCTCGTTCGTCTCTCGTTCGTCTCTCTCTCTCTCTCTCTCTCTCTCTCTCTCTCTGTCAGTCAGTGTCCCCTGGCCAAGCCAGTTAGAGCCAAACTGGAAAGAAAACTGACTATTGTAGGACAGAGCAGAGGAGCACATATTCACTCATCTAGTTGCAAAGACGAGGGGTGTTGAATAAGCAGACAGTACACGGCTGGAACATGGTGATCTAGTTGCAAAATTATAGTGGTGGTGAATGGGCAGCAGAGAAATGATGCATTCTCCCTGCTGCTGTTTGAAACCACACTTTCTATTACACATCCAAACACTGGTGGAAAACTGTTTTCTTCTTTCTTTTTTTGCCATGGCAACAGTCAAATGAAGTGTGAGTAAGAGTAAGCGTAAGACACAGATCCGCTTTCAGTAGAGCAGCAGACCATAAATTTGTTGTCCTGGACACCTGGACCTCACTGTCATTCATCACAGCAATATTTGAAGAGACACTGTGAACTGACACAAACTGTCAAGCTTTCATCAGCAATCAAGCTAATCAGCTAAACATTAAATGTTAACAGTGAATGTGCCTAGTTCACTCCATATACAACATCTCAGTGTGCTGTGGTTTACTTTTGATTTTTTGAATTATATACTCCTGTTACCACCTGTGACCACCAGAGTCTCATTCTGGATGTGCAGGGGGAATTTTATTAACATTAAATGTGCCTCCATCATCAGAACGCATAGTTGTGGTAATAATGTTCTGCACTTCACTAATACCTTTCACTTATGCTGTCAAAAGAATTCGTCTCACATACAGTCCTCTGACGTTTATCTACACAGCCCCTGGTTGTGACAGTATGCACTTCACCTAAAGGAGATATATAACCATGAATTATATTATCTTTGTGGTGCAGGTGAAGTTAATGATTCAGATTGAACTTTGGGAGGAGCAAAGGAATTCTTAGGTTCATTGTGCAAGAAAGACATTCATCTGTGTTACGAAACAAAAGTTCTACCATTGACATGCTGCAGTTTGTCTGACATTGAAGCAGCGATGGTGGTGGTGGTTGTGGTGGTGTTAGCAAGTATAAGCTGGTTGTGTTTGTGCATGTGTGTCTGTAAGCTTGGGCTTAACTGAATGTGTTGAAGTCACATCAGGTCGGTTCTGAAGGGTTTTATCATTCAACCCGTTTGGTACAAGGTTATATAACACATAAGGAAGTTGTTGAGACCCACACAAAAAAACGAATACAATGCAAAATACGCAAATAAGGGCCAGTGATATCCTGATCAGCCATGTGTTCAGAACTCTAGCCTGGAGCTCTCTTCATTTGGGGTAATTTGCATTGCGAAGCATGGTGCCTGTGCTGTCTGGGCTGCATATCAATGTGATTTCATGCCCTGTTTATGCACAAAGTGTTCAGTGAACTTCAAATTTCCCACAATGACCCTTGCTGTGGCTGGAAGCCCAGTCCCTTCAGCCATCCAAATATGAAATATGCCCAAGAAACACTGTATGACCAGACCTGACAAACCTGTGCTTCTGCTTTTCACACTGACATGCTCATTACAGTTGTTGTGTGAAGGTTTGAGGTGGAGTTAGCAGCTTAAAAATAAACAGAAATTTCATGGGGAATGGGATGCGCACTCACTATAGAACTAATGTAATCTAATTTTATTCTGAGTATAAACAGACATAGTAGCAGCCTACCACAGGGGAGCCTGTTGTGATTGATTGAAGCAGATAAAGGAGTAATATGACTTTGGGGAAGTGCCTGAATAGTTTCCTGGTTAGGAGTCCACTTCTGCTTCAAAGTTTCAGACCTCCAAGAGACCCAGAATAGACTTGTCACCACCAACTGATGGTTGTTGGCGACTGGCCCACTGTAAAGGCCTTCTGCTCCAGGGTCTATTGGTGGTGCTGCACACGTGCCCCCTATTCTAATATCAGATCCAAGCCACTTCAGCCTCTTCCAGGGAAGGCAAAGGTCAGCAGGGCCTTTCTTGCCCTTTCATGTAATGTTATTACATTGTGAGAAGTAAAACCTGTGCTGAAGACACCTAATGTCAGCAATTTGCAAATTTAGTGTGAGATAATTAAACCATAAAAAAGGTAAATGGACATAAGAAAATTTCTTCAGTGTGAAAGCAGGTGAGTGGATAAACCAGACAGAAAGAGATTTGGACATCCATTTTGCAAGGCAAATGTGGATTGTGGCCTTCACTCCATTCCAACTATGGCTTTCACTTTTGAAACTGAGAAATCATTCTACAATGTGAATGGACTGCCTTTATATCTGGATGAGAAGTCTATTTTTCATTTGTGGAACTTGTCCTAGTTAGTTGGCTGAAGACCCCCCTGTACGGGACAGCTGTGCCCCCTGACATGGCTGATGAATGTTAAAGCACAAACACCTCTAACAGGAATGTGCTGAAGTTGCAGTTACAATTGCATCATATGGAGGCAGGGGATGTCACCGCAGTAATTATAGGCTGTCAGAGTAAAACTGTGAATGTTAATGTACTTTTAACATAATAAATAAACTATGGCAGCTTTTTCTTGGACTGATATCAGACTGGATGTGCTAGCAGTCTCTTGCACTGCTGTACTGGCTGGTTGATCACTTTTGGTCCAAACTGACGTGACATGGATTACCTAGACCTTTGCTGCACACATTCAAGTTTCATTCAAGAGAAATTCAAACAGTTTGATGATTCATTCTAACCTAATATGATCTTAATCTAATTTACTCAAAGTTCATCTTTTTACTTTTCATCCCACACCATAATCAGGCCATGAATTCAACTTGCTAAAAATAGTTGAATTGTTAATGTGAGCCTGTTAAGGTGCTAACTTTAGCCTCAAGCTCAAAGTACAGTTGCAAATGTGGTTGCGGTTTGAGAAAAGCAACTCTGCAGGTTTGAATTTTTTTCCCATACATTTTCTATTTGCATTTATCCAAAATTATTTCATACATTAAAGCAACACTATGTAGTTTTGTCAGCCTCAAAATAGTCTTTCTAAACTCATTCATAGAATGAAACGTGCCACCGCTGCAGCTTGAGCGGAGTCGTGCCAGCTGCACCTGCGCTCTGCAACTTTCCTGTGCGAAATCAAGGCCTAATAATTAAGCATGTCATTTATTGCGCAGCTGGTCCTCTATAGGCCCAGTCTGTGACTTTGGCCTATATATGCACTTATCTTATTCACTTGAATATTTGAACTATTCTCTGCTAATTTAAACATTTAAGGCTTTAATCCCACACTCAGAGAAACCTTATGACAACCTTGACTGATATTTGTGTGGGTCGGCATGAAGAACAGTGTCAATTAGCGCATGAACACGCAGAGAAAGTGGCCTTTGAAATACAAGAAGGACGAAGCTGTCAGGATTAAACCTCTTGCAGTGACTGGTCCAAGTGAATCTGGCTGTAATTGGGATGATCTTGTGGGGTTAAGGATTGGTGACATGAGGGGAATGTATCCTATTGTATGTGTCGAGATACGGAGAGAAGTTTTAGGAGTTGCTAAAAGAAAAAAAAATACATATGCTGTAAACTGCACCGCCGACCTCAAACCTGCAGAAGTGTACTAAACCACAAATTGGCTGCAGACAAAGAGCCACTGTGTGTTAGGAGCTAGAGAGGAAGACGGAGAGGTGTCTTTGGCATTCCTCATGCTGCTGCAAAAATAAATAATCAACTGTTCTTGGATAACTGAGGCAACAAGGGGCAAATTACAGTAGAAAGGAGATTTTTTTTTCTCTGTTCAGAGCTGAAGAGCCAGAACAATAGACAAAGTAAAGTTCTGAAATCAATCAACACTCTATGGGAACTGTTCCTGTTGCCTCTGCCAACCTAAACCTTTCTTGCCTCGTAAATGCATTTGGAGTTATATAATGCTTGTAAAATGCAACCTTGGAGCATGACAGCAACCATTGTTTTGTAAAATAAAGTTTGTGTAACTTTGCGTAAAAGTGAAAAAAAATCAGCCCTGTTCAGAGTGTATTTTAGGGAAAGACTGAGCCTCAACAATAATTGTGTTAATGTCACAAGTAGAATAGCCTACTGTGTGGGTAGAGTAAGAAAAGCCAGCTCTTGGCTTTTGTCTCACCAATATACACATAAATGCACATGGAAAATCTATAAACTGATGTGTGCTTGAGGTAAAAAAAAAAAAAAAGAAAGAAAAAAGACAGGCCTTGCTTGTGTTCTCAAATCCAAGAGTCACGGTTCACATTGACTTCTCCTTTTCCAGAGTGGAAAGAAATGAAGTCAGAGATTATGCCTTCCTTCTACCTACCAAAAATAAGCAGAAGCACTGAAAAAGTTTGCCAAGTCCCCTTCATTCTTACTTACCGTCACTCTAACAAGCTTTCCGTCATGGGTTAGTGGTGGAGTCTCTATGTATCCAACCTTACAACGCCCCCTACAGCCTCTCTGACTTGGACAGGAGCCCATCCATGAGGGGGTAAACGGGGCCAGACTAAAAGCAGGCACAGCAATGTGACAGATTTGCCATGTCTAACACTTAAGCATCGACCAGGGATAGCTATATGAACTTTCCCTGGAAACAGCGGATGCCAAAGTATTCATCGCTTTTTGAACAGGGTACAATTTCCTCCAGCATCATACTATAAGCTAAGTAAAATATGTTCTTTCCACTCTCATGTAAAACTGAGTTCTGCAAACAGTCAGTGACTACAAAAAAGCTTTGTGTTGTAAACAAGTTCCAGCAGTGAGATCTGGACAGAAAATTTGAACCAGCCCTCGGCTCTCTTGTTCTTTCGCCTGTGAGAGCTGAATGCCAGCTCAGCTAAACAGCAGCCAGGGATCAGAATCAGCATGCAAGAGATGTATTGCACCATTTAGGCACTGTGAAATTGCATAAGAAAGATCAATGACATGCTCAACTCCCAGTAGTTCAAAATGAGAAAAAAGAAAAAAAGTTAGCCTCGTCTGTAAGTGGCCACACCTCTTCATGACATGAACATATATCCGACCGATGCCGGGAACCATGCCCTCACTGCATCATGCTCCAGTACAGAGTCACTTACCTTTTCTTGGGCTGAGCCAGAATCGATCTCCAATGGGATCTCCTCTGTCCCTGCTGTTTTGAACTGACATATTATACACAGGCTTCAGCAGCGCCAACAAAACACAACACCTACTGTCTGCTCTCAGTCAAAACCTCACTGCTACTTCTTGTTTTCACTCTTGTGAGAGCCACTGCCTGACCAGCAGATCAACATGGCACGCAAGATGGGGCTACAAGAAAGAATGGGTGGTGAAGGGGTACACTCAGGGTAGGGAGGGTGTTTGTGAGAAAAAAGGAAAAAGAACAAGAGAATCTTTTCATCTCTGGCCCATAAATGCAGAGGAACATCTACACTATAAATCTGAGGGGCCTGCCAGGCTGGACATCCTCTACGCTGCCCCGGATACCCTGCTCCATGTCTCATACATCTGAGGTCGCCTACACTGTTACGCTGACAGTGGACGCCTTGTTCGAACAACCTCACAAATTACAGCCACAGAGGTTAAGATGAAGGGTGGACACTGGAAAAAA
>OMNW01005563.1:55458-90135 GCA_900303245.1 Selene dorsalis | reverse complement strand
CTAAACCTGATGGAGCAGCAATGCTGAAAAATACTGAACCACATCCAGCAGTCATTCTGCAGCTTGGTTCATAACATATCAGACCATTACTGTGAAAGCACGTGTTAAGTGTCCCTTTGCCTTAGCTTGTTGGAAATTCATATTTATCAGTTTATCTTATTTTATAATGGAGCTATTCATGGACTACCCCACCCATAATTCAAGTGTCTTCACTGCTGCAAGAGATGGCATTTCACCTTTCACTTTACTTGCTCTTATCAGTATGGCTGTACTGGCTCCACATCCTGTTTTCCACTGTGACACCTACTACTAAAACCCCAGTTTTAAAGACAGGATAACAACCCAAACAATGGGCAGGCTTCCCTTCCCTGATGGTAATAAAGTTACAGTCACCAGGAAACACTTATTATTGAACAATACAGTTACTGAACGTAGTTAAAGTACACTAAGAGAGAAGTCCTGTGAGAGGAGGTAACAATCATAGACAAAAATGTTGACAGTTTATCCTCAGGGCGTGAGGCCCCTGCAGGGACAAAACAGCAGTCAGCAGCTTCTTAGGTTTCTCCCCTGACAACTCCCTGACTTCTTTAATGTTTTTTCAGCCTCCTGCCAAAATTCAGCGTTACACGCAAAACCACACCGTGAGCTTTGAAATAGATTACTGTAACTAAACCACCAATTAATGTGCTGCTAAAAGGTGTGGGGAAAGTTGTTCTACCTGTAAACTATGGTCTCACATAGGAAAACAGCACTAACAATACACTCTTGTGGTAAAAAGTAAAGCTTGCAAGTAATGGCTCTCTCTTTGAAGCACAACTGCAGCTGAAGAACATAAAATTTAAAGTATCAAATGTTGGCATGTCCCGCAGAAAGAAATGTGACCCAGTGTAATCATCTGTAACAATGAACTACCTCACTTTGTAGAGCTGCCAAAACGCCCATGTGAGGTGTGACCAGGAATAATTACCAACCCTCAGGTGATGATGTGAACCATTGTGCAGCACAGCCCAAACATTAGCTATGACAGAGACATATGTGCAGCGTTACAGTCACCTCCAATCTAAACATTACCAGCAAAATGTACTTATGTATGGATAGAACACATATTTGCTCCTTTATTGACTCTAGTTGACTTCACAGACTCAAATAGACTCACACATTCTTGTGATTTTTGGTTTAGGAGTAAAGTTCAGAATTACTGAAACACAATTGTTTGCCGCTCCCCACCCTTCACTGACACACCCACACAGGAGCATCTGACCGCATTTCTCTTCTTATCAATTTTTAATTTTCAAAATGAGCAGACCAACCCTTAACAGAGGCCCACTGGCTCTGCTCATCCTTTCCCTTTCACCTAAAGCAAAGCAGTCAAGTGACCTGCTCTATTATGGGGGCCAGACTACACCCAGGTGTTACAGCCCCTTTCGCGGTGTGTAAAACATTCCAGGCGCTCTTCAGAGGAAAATGACGGCCTGTAAAGGCAGGTCTTGACCTAACCCTTCACGTTCAACGAACCTGTGAATGATTCATAGCATAAAACCTGTCCTGAGCTTACTGTGTCAGTGTGTTGCAGCACAATTATCGCTGAACTTGTGAAACAACCTGTGCCATTAAAGACATTCGTGGCATTTTAAGAACTGTGATAAAAGCACCTTAACCGACAGAAGCCATCAATGCTTTAACTCATGCATCAACTCTTCTGACAAGGAAGGAATGAAGCCAAACGACAAACATCACAAATGTCTTCTTATTAGTCATTCTAAGCAAATTTATGTGTGTCTCCTGTGAGTAATTGCATTCTCATGATTCTCCTGTTGGGTTAATTTAATCAGAGTACTTATTGGTGGAGAGCTTCAGATGTTCTGGACCATCCTCTGACAAGAAGAAGCACTCACCTGAAAAACAAAGACAAGAGAGACACAGGGCATTCGTGCAACCTGGGTAAGCTACACCATAAAACTATATAAGAGTCATAACAGTGGGTGGAAGATGAAAATGTGGTGTGCAGATTTATGGTTCGGGACAGCTATTAGACGCATCAGTTATGGTTCAATCAGCAAACATAGAGACAAAGACAAAATGGCCTCCCATATGTGTTTCATTATCAGAGAATGGCATGAATGAATATGGCCTCTGACATGTGCAAACACTTCAATCAGACAGACACATGCTGGAACACTCTGGTTGTAAGAGACAAAGAGATGACAAAGAGCATTTTTAGGAATATTATCAGGCTTCAGCTACGTCTCCTTTTAACTGAGGTCTACAGAAAACTAAGAGTGGATTTGGGAAATCCAGTTGCACTGAAGATTGAGGAAGAGACAAGAGTGGTACATCAGGAGTGACGCTCAGGTTAACTAGCTAATATCACCATCTACTGGACAAACTGAAAAAAGGCAAGTGAGCAAGTTACTGAGAATACATACTATGAGAGATACAATCGTGACACTCAAAGTTATTTTACTTTCCATCTGTTTTCAGACAAAAGCTAATTAAAATTATAGAGTGGGAGCAGCAAGGATTGAATATAACTGTATAAATTTAGTCTTGTACTAATGTAGAGTTTTGAGGTATTTGTAATTTACTTGTTTCCATTTTGACTGATTTATACATCTATTCATCCTAATATTTTACCTTTTACTCTACAACATGAACCTTTGTATCTGAGTTATTTCCAGATTTTATATACAGAATGTGTGATGACTTCGTAAAATGTTATAGATTAAACTGCCCAGCAGAATATAAAGATGTTTAAATTAGCTCCCATTAGCTCCCAAATGTTCATGTGGCCAATGTAATACTAAGGAGTTAAGGAGTATTTTTTCTTTGCAAGAGTTTTATTTTTGATGGAGTTTCTTTTATATTGTTTATGTTACAAGTTTCAGAGTACTTTTACCACAAATAGTCTCGACTTCAAGATAAATTCAGTTTGACCTCATCGCTCTTTCACAATCATAAACTCTGAAGAACAATACATTCAAACTGAGAAAACAGCTTGAGGCTCAACACAGTAAACAAGGTCTGACCTGTTCAAGTACTAGACTAATGATGCTGTTACTGTAGCTTCAGCATGTTTCAGACCTCCTAAGTAACTCGACTATTTCGGATGAAAAGCCCAAACTTTACAGCTGCCCTTTAAAACGGGGGTCACTCCACCCTGCCCTCAACACTTACCACAAACCACCCACGTCGCTCTGCTACTGTGCAGGACAGACTCCTCATAAGCACCCGTATATGTAAGCTGCTTATGAATCCCAGCTACCCACTGTCCTCCCTGCTAGTGTTTCTCCTATGTAACCAACACTGTGGTAAATCATCTCCTTATGACACGGGTTATCTGAGAGATATCCTGCTCTAAAATAGTAGCTGTCTCACTTTTGGTACGGTTTTCAACAGCTGACTGTCACCGCCCGAGTGTTTATGGTGAATATTTATGGAAAATGTGTGTCATTAAGTGAGTTGTTATTATGTTATGGTGAGGAAAATAACATTTTAGTGGACAGGTTTAAAGAATTTATGGATTTACATTCCACACGCTGCTGCTCAATTCACATGCTGGCATGCATGTGCCCTTTTCTCATTAATATTTCATTTCAGACATCTGACCAGTAGAGGAGGATATTATAAGACTATGGGATAGGGTATAAATACAAAGTTAAGACTACACTAGAACCACTTTAATTAATATTTATTAGTTCTAATCACAGTAGATGCTGAGATTTAATGCTATCAACAGCTACTGATATAATTAATGCCAATTACTTACAACATTATTACAACTGGTAATTATTTTCTCAAGTTATCTTTTAATTAGATCTAAAATGTGAATGAAAGTGTCACAATTTCCAAGTCAGATTACTTTTTTGACCAAAAGACCTTGTGTAGATTTTATATTCTATCAACATTGAAGACTCGAAAACCTCTCAATGTTTACACCTATGGATAATTTAAGGATAAATTTGATAAGGTTTTTCATTTAGTATCTGTTAATATGAAAAATATATATTCAGGGTGCTTGATGACAAATTAATACATGATGATAAATTCTGTCAAGGCGTGGTTTATGGCAGGAAATCAATGCACAGGAAGTAATAAATCAAAGTGAGGAACATTTTTCCAAAAGTTTTCCCTGAACAGAAAAAATATGTTGTAGGAGTGTAGGAGAAAACTGGACACTGCCACCAGCTTCTTGTTTCAGCAAAATGCACAGTTACTTTGTGCAACTGGAATGGTAACTGACATGTGATAACAGCTGCTGCCTGAGTCACATGTCGTGTTTTATGCTTGTGACTTTTAACAAAATACGAAACGCAGAACAACAGGATGTGAGAGGAGGCATCCTGACAGCACAGTCAGTCTCTCGTCTGGAACATCCCATCATAGTCACATTTCCTGAGTGGACAGTTTAGTGCTGCCGGTTAGTGACATTAAAAAAATAGTGTGTCAAGCACAGCATGATGAACCAAGGAAAACTTATTTCATTTTAAGGAAAGTGTTTTCTTGGAACAACGTCGATTCAAGAGCATCAGTGACATTTGACTGAAGGGCCTGTCAGAGAACTTTAAATCTGTTCAAACAGATGGCACCATGGTGCTCCATCTCAGCAGTTAACTTGGCAAGGACAATGTTATCACAACCAGTACTGTATGAAACAATACAAAACAAAGACAAGACCCGTGTTGAACAGAAAAGGTGCTCTTGATCTTGATAGTAACAGTTTAGTAGGACTATGTATTAGAATGACAAATGAATCCTAACAATGTCCATCTATTTATTGCCTTTTTTTAGACCATGTAACCCTATTGCACACCGTCTATCAACGGGTGAAGTTTGATTATTTTGTCTGTTCAGTGAGCAAGTTGCTGATGAAGACAGAGCTGCTCGATCTGAACACACATCAGCTCAAGTCTGCAGCTAGAGGCAGATGGCGTCTGGTTCCTTTATTTCTTAATATATAAATACTTCAATGAAACTGTTGATGAAGTGTTGATACAACCATATCATCATCATAAATTGTCCGGTCTGAACTACAACAGCATCTGCACCTTGAAATATTTCAAGAACATCATATGAAACTCTACTTTTAAAAAGAAATGCTGAAAGAGAGGCCATGATACACTCAAATGATGAGCTGCTGTGATCCCACATCTCATGATTTAAACAAAAGAGTGATAACAGACCAGTCTGATGTGTGCAGTGTTGTAGGGAATTTTTCGGTTACAGTAAATACAGTGGACAGCCATGCATTATAGCAGTATGATCTGATGCAAATTAGAGGAGAGGGTACAAATCCATAAAGATGCCTTCAGATAACTCTAGGGATTTAATGAATTGCAATAGAAACATTTCATAAAGCAGCTTTCGACAACAAACATAAGCTACATACTTAGTAATATGCAGATGAGTTAGCCAAAGTTAATGTTGATTCTTTTATGTCCATTGTCATTTAATGAGATTCTGCTGGGCTGGAGACACCTGAGAGTGAAAGGCCAGAGATTAGCTCTTGCAATAGGCCGATTGGCTGCCCACTAGGGGCTGGTGACTGGAACTTGCTTCAGTCCAACAATAGCAACACCCAAACGCACATTTCAACCAGTGCTGGGAACACTGGTGACCGCCAGGCAGACAAACCTCCAGCAGCCAAACATTCCTTCAGACACACAGTGCAGCACTTCTTCTCACTCAGTGGGAGGTCTTTGAATCGTGCTGCAGCTTGATAGAAGCTCAGTGGGAACCTCACCCTCGGTAATCCCAGAGACTGTAAAAGCTAAAAAGGCCTTTGAGCGAGAGAAAAATCCCTCTTCTGTGGACTGAGCGTTAGCAGCATGGCAGCATCGCAGTCAGCAGAGCACAGGGAGGGTAATATACAGCTCAAGCTGCTGAAACAGGGACATGAGCTGGCAAATTAGCGAGGCAAGCATAAAACAAGACAGTAAATCTGTGCGGGGCCACACGGCCACAGTCGGCATCATTTACTACTGTTATACCTCTGAAGGTTTAATTCTTCTTTGATGCAGCATTATGGGATGAGAGGTTACTGCTGGACCTCCTCTGTTAGGACACTGAAACTGGAAGTGATCTTTTAAGTGGTTTTAGCACTCTACTTTTCAAATGCTCATAAATTGAACAGCGACTACATTATTATGACATTATTTTGTTGGTGTGCTCTTCAATTTTTGTGGTCATGTTATACCTGCCATAACAAACTGAGGATTTGAAGAGCATTTCTCTAATGACTCAATAGGAAACATCTGGCATGATGAAAATCCAATATATTAGTGATGCAGATGTGATGATACACCTGCGCTCCTGACTCTCAGAAACACAGTCTGTCTGCTCATCAACATCTCTTGTAGGCCTAACAGGAGCTGTCACTGTGTGACTGTACATGCTGAACATACTTTAGGACTCTTGCAAAGTATTCACAGCTTTTTGCATTACTGCTGCAACTGAGTGTGAAAAAAATGTTTAAAAGGAGATTTATAAAAAAAAAAAAGGGCTAGGGGTGGGCAGCTCATGTTACAAAATATGCACGAAAAAAGCTTAAATCCTTTGATCAAAATGGTGATACAGAGGGTTGAGTTACAATTTCGTGTTTCAATCTGTGGCAGAATAAGAAAACAAAAGCTGAAAAGAAGAACTGTCAAAATGTCACTAATGTTTGTTTGATTCCTGTAACATCTCATCTGTCTTGAGAAGGACAAGTCCTAATAACATGTTTTGAGGACTGGTATGAGGACAATAAACCTATAGCACCCACTATTATATTACACACAGTCATTACAAGCTTTAAAGCATGTTGTCCTGTGCTCCATACAAGCACAGACAGGAAAACCAAACAGGCTACAAAATCTGAATGACACAGTGATGCAGTGACAAACACAGAAGATGGAAAAGGGCGCATGTCTGGATCAGTGCTGCTCTACTGTGCTACTGTTTATTCTTATGCACGTATTTCTCTGTATTAGTTGGTAGCCACGAACCAACCTGCTCTGTGTTACTTTAAATACACTTCATGTGTCAGCACAATTAAGTACAAATGCAGCTGCTAATGAGATTCTCCCCATTACTGTTTTTAACTGACAGGAAGCTTATCACCACATGTACTGCAAAAGGTGTTGCCAAGCTAATGTAGAGTGCATACTAATTTAAAAAAAAATTGAAAGATGTTTAAATAATTCATGATTAAATAATTATACTTCTTATTTTCTGTGGACCCACTCCTGTCTCCTACAAAGACTGCTTGAAACCCTTCCTACACTAACGCCACACAGCAAATCATCTACATGCATCCCCTCAGGCTGGACGTGTACACTGCATGCATTGTACTGTGAAATGCTTCATAGTTATATAATGTAATAGCTGTTAGATGATTTCACAGATTCGGATTCCAATACACACACAACTCATAAATTCAGTAACCATACTGATCGCCAGCTCACTGAGCAAACACTAGCCACTTCATGTTGAAAAGCGACAGTCAAACTGGTGCACAAAGTTATTTCTTGGGGCATTTTACTTTTTACTTTTTTTGACATGACAGAGGCACGTCACACGAAATTTAGGAAAGAGAGGAGAGAATGATATGCAGTCCACAGGTTTGATTCAAACCAGCAGCGGCTGCAACTAAGCCTACATGGTATGCACTCTATACTGGGTAAGCCAACGGAGCGCCCCGAGGACTTCCATCATTGTGTAAGTCAGTCTCATTTTTTTACTTTAACAACTGCAACCAACATTTTACATTAGCAAAAATGAACTTGTCCAGACTATCTGGAGGGCAAACTCCATATAGATACAGATATCTGTGCATTTCTGTCAGGCATCTGCTGATTGGGCTCTTCAAGTTTCTATCAGAGTCTAAATGATCACCTCTAATTCCACAGTGCACATATGCAAATGCTACTAATGCCTATTCTTGCACAGTGTGAATATTTGTCTCATGACTAGAGAGCATGTTAGAGTAGTTTTTGTGGAATATCAATGAAGGTGTGTCTGTTTCAAGCTAATCTAGTAATGTAAATACCACTGAGAAATACCGCACTGATGCAAAAATCCTGTAAATCCAATGCTGCCATAAAACAGTCGAGCTCAGCTACAACATTACCTGCAATGGCTCAACGTCATCAGAAACATTAAAGGGATAGCTCTCCTTCAATGATATGGCAAAATTTGACAACTGATAAATTTGGTCTCCCTACAGGCAACCTCACATTCAGACAGACACCTGTTATGTGTTTGCAGCTGTGTTATAGTTTCACCCATGTGCGGGTTCCACCCCCAGAAATTCCCTCTCCGTCTGCCCTCCACCTGTATCACTTTACCTCTTGGTTTTGGCTACCTGCTCCTTTTCTCTCCTTTCAGCTGCACTTCTCCTTCTTTTTTTTCTCTTTTGCTCAACTATGCACAACAGCGTGGCTTACCTTTGCTTGAGTAGAAGGACTCCATGCTGAACATTTACGGTAACGTCCAAAGATCGAGACGAGATCTTGGAACAGCCGGAGTCACCAGCTTCCTCTCTCAGCTTTTTGATCTCAGTGTGTCACGTCGGATCTGTGACTTTCTCTGACTATCTGTGTTCGTTCTCCGCTCTCTCTTTCAAACACGTCACGCTGTGTAGATCAACAGAATGGGAGTCCCCCCACCCCCACCACCAGCCCTCTCACCTCCTTCACAGGTCAGAGCCGCCCTCCATAATAATACCTCTGTTCATGTGTGTGTGTGTGTGTGAGAATGTGTGTGTATAGCACTGAAGTGTTGTGAAGTGAAAAAAGCTAAAATTTCAGAGCAGCAACAAAGGCAAACAAGGGCGTGAAGTTGAAAGGGTACAAAGAACAAGAGTGAAAGGATAAAGTTAAACCACTTTGTGCCGGAGAGACAGATGAAATGTTTCATTCAATAATTACAGTCACATCGCAGTATTCATGAGGCAAAATGTGAGGGTTTAATGAGGGGAAAAAAGACCAATTTCCACCATTGAATGTATCATGATAGCATGTCTGGGAAATGAAGCAGAAGCCTCTTGCTCTGCAGAGAGAGAGGGAGAGAAAAAAAAAACACTGGGTGACAATCCGACAGAGACAGCAGTCTTTTCTGATTAAAGAGACAACAAGCCCACAGAGTCAGGCTGAGGCAGGGGGCTGCAGCATTTAAATGCGCTGGACTGAAGCCACATACTGTAGTCTAACAGACATGGCTTTGTGCCAGCACCATTGAAGCCAGAGCGTGCGTGTGTTGTGTAATATACTCTAAAAAGAGGGTGTGTATGTGTGTAGGGTGCAAGAGTGTCAAAGTTATATACAGTGCATGTACAGATGTCAAGTCATTAGGACTGTAATGTTGACAATATAGTAAAGGTGAATGCCTTAAAGCTATGAAAAGTGCAACCAGGCACAGCATGGGTTACATCCTGCATTTAGAGGCTGCAGTTACAGTAAATGTCAGTGCAGTTTAAATGTTTAACTATTCAAAGGGTTAATAATTAACACTCATTCTTAAATTGCAGCACTGCACTACGCACACATTAACCCAACCTGGAGATATCAAATGGACCCGGGGGAGAGAGCTGCAAATGCGGACTGATGACAAACCTTCAGTTTCACCTGCTGTAACAACAACAGCCTTTTGGTTATAAAGATTATAATTGGAAGACTTCATTAATATCTGGATACAGGTGAACTCTAGTGGTACAGTAGAGCAGCTATGTGATTGTTAGTCATATTTTAATTGAACATGAAAGCGTTCTCCTGAGGTGATCAAGTCTTTCTTTGTTCTTCTCCCAGTCTGAACAAGCCTCTAATCCTCCTGTGAAAAAGCTAACACAACAGCAGAACCACAGCAGGGAAGGAAAAGCCATCAGCTCTGATGCATTTTTCCTGTAACAGCCTGTTGTGTGTGTTTAGCATTAGATTTAGTTTTTCTTTTTATCATCTTACATGTATCTATACTGTATCTTGTATCTGCACTTCTAGTGAACATCAACAGGGTTTCACCACACTACATTGGTTTGCATATATTACTGTTTGCTGATGCACTATCCGAATGTGCAATATCCTGTTTATCAGCATGAATCAGCCTTTTGTAAATATCTTTTATTTAACTCTTGTGTGTTGTTGTCTTTTTAATCTCTTTTCTAAATAGCACCCCATTTTGAGAGTACTTCTCTTACAGATACTGCAATCTAACACTGACAGGTCTCACAGCCACCTTTCTGTTCACACCAGGTGGCTGAGAGCTATTATAGCATTATTTTTCTGCAGCAGGTAGATGCTTCAGGTCTTCTCAGTGAACTGTAAGACAGATTTCATAAATAAGACTGCTACCTTCAGGCATTACAAATGTTTTTTTGTTTTTTGGAAATACACAGAAAGTTTGATTATATGAATTGTATTGCTCCTGCCATATATCCAAAGATGCACAATGTTGTGGATATTATATATATTTATATTTATTCTTGACAGCAGATCAAATGATATTATATGTGGGCCACTCATAGTGACAAAGAAATTCTAAGGAGGATTTTAATTTATTTAAGCTCATTGTTTTGTTTAGTTTTTTTCAGCCACAAGTGTATTGTATTTGGTTCATTCAGACACACTACGTGACTAGCTAAGAAAAACAGTGAAGCACTGAACAGGTAAAGAGCCAGATATTTCCCCAAGGACAGAAAAGGAATACAAAAGGCATCAGGTTTCTTCAAACATGCCCCACAAACACTGCATGTGTAAAAAGACAACTTTTACTGTATTGACTGAATATGGTGAAAAATGTCAATGTCAGATTGTAGTGTTGTCCCCAAGTGGCTACAGGCTTCCTTTCGTGCCAGTAAACTCTCACCAAGGCCCATTTTCACTGACTGTAAGAGACAATAAAGTCATTAAGAGGAAGTCTGTTTCTTTTCCTTGGCTGCTGTCTGGTCATGTTTGCAATGAGGGGGACACCAAATCAAATCACAGCTGCTGAGCTGATGATCAACCTTACTACAATGTGAGGTCTTTCCCCTGGACCTCACCATCACCATAAATAGTTCAACAACAGAGAGGGGAAACTACTCATGATGCATTTCCTAACAGGGATGCAGGACTGCGTTTCAGGAATGTCCTGAATTGTGTACAAAGTGCTTGAGGCATTGTGGACAGGGGTGTGAAACCAGATGCGTAGAGAGCCTGTGTGACAAAGAGAGCCGATGTGCCAGGTTACAAAAGTGGGAATAACAATGCCTCAGCTTTTGCATGGAATAAAACACATTAAATGTAGAGTTTACTGTTGTAGTTGCTAGGACAGGGTCTGGATTCAATGCCGAACCACAGCAGTGACATGCTAGAGAAAGTCTGACACATAATAAACAGCTAACGAAAGGGCTATAATTCCTATGTGGTTAAATACAAGGAAAAATGAAGGGAGGATGTTCCACAAATCAACAATACCAAGCGTCACACAACCCATTGTCTGGCTCATGTTGTAAAAAAGCCCACACAGGACAGACCACACAGACACCAGATGACCTCCACAGTTTGATGATAATCAGACCATCATCACAGGCCAAGCAACATTTTCATTTATCTCAAACTGGAACATTACAAACATCTAAGGTCGGCCTGCTCCCATTTCATTAAGGAAGAGGTGATGGCAATTTATTCCATCCTAATGTTTGGAAAGGGTGAAAGTGAGGACAATTTCAATACTGATGAAGCACATGTTGGTGTCATTTACAAACTATTTGAATGTAACCTTGTTGCCACTTAATTAGTTTGTTATCAACTGGGGAAAATCATTATTTGCTCCTCGTGAATTTCCTTGATTGCCAATTAGTGTGTGGTCAGAATCTATGAGTCATACATGGTCAGAAACATTCATACTTTGAGTCATTTGTTGATTGTGGATCCCTTTTGATAAAGAAGTGTAAACAAACAATCCCAAAATGGGCAAATCACTGTGTCTAAAGATCGGTCACTGAGTCACTTCTTGTCTGGATTAACATCTAGTTTTAAAAAGCTGCTGTTTAGTCATCTGTCTACTACCAACCATGAGAAAGTGAAACACTGCTTTGATTTTCCCATGCATTGGAAGCAGATTGGAGACAAGACCACACCGACCTGCGTAATGACTTCTCTGCACACTTGAAGTTCAAGGGGCCTGCTGCCAATCATTCCTTCAAGTTCAGAGTCCAAGAGCAGAACTTCTTTGCCAAATTGTAGAAGCTCATAAACAGTCCTCCCAAATTCTTATCTTAGCCTCCGCTAAGCTTTGAGGACTCATCCCACTGACATGCAGCTTTTGTCCAACAGATTGTTGCCTTTTTCGGCAGCTGCATGTCTCTGATCAAAGACTTAATGTTTGTAGCCAGAATAACATCACGCTTTACTTTAGAACTGCTGCCAAGTTGGATTACAGTGATTTCCACCAAGCTGCTGTAATCCCGCATGAGCAAACATATTCATTTCACTGTAAATGAGTTTGGCTGCAAAGTAGCACAGGTGAAGTTGCACGTTTTATGCCTCCATTAGGGCAACTACGACTTCCCAAGTCCTCAAAACCCTCCTGCAGCTTTCCCTTCCTGTCTTTGTGCTCTCTGTTTCTTCAGTTCGCATCAGTGAGACCAAAAACGTGGATCCAATACAGCAGCTCTTACAAGAAACAATTGTAACTACAGAGAGTGAGCCAAACAGTAGATCTGCCAACAGTATCTGGAAATGGCGTGATTCACATAGGACCTGAGACTACTGGCTGTAAAACTAAAAGAGAAAAGAAACACAAAGTAATGAAAAGTTACAGTCTTGGAGAAGAGTCACATATTCAGCCTGTAGGTGTTTCTTGCAGGTTTGGTAATAAAAACATTTTTAGTTGCGGTCCTTGGCTACAAGATCCCAACCTGAGGGTGTCATATTGCCTCATGATCCGACAATCTGGACCAGGATTTAGCGATGGGCCAGATGGAAAATAACATTGCAGTGTTAGAAAATCCGAGGGTATGATTCAAGACAAACATGCACGCAAACGCACAAATACACAGGTGTGCTCACATCTGGAACGAACGCTGCACATCTCTCTGTGTCACGCATACAGCACAAACACAGTGGTCACTGCACTATAAAAGCGTCACATTGCAAAGTAACACACACGTGAAACTTGTAGTGCATCTCACTCTTGTGCAAAAATGAGGATGCAGTCGTCATTATCCCGTCCTGTGGCGCCTCCTCATGTCTGGGAGCAAACACAGGCCTCAAACTGCCCTGAATGCAAACAGTGTTCTCTGTAATCAGCAAACTGGCGATAACCTGAGCAGCCAGTTTGTTACTGGCACGGCTCATCGTTCACATGAATGCACCATGACGGCAACACAGAGAGACACTTCAAAGAGTGGTTTAAACAGACATGCAAACGCTGGAACAACATGTGATTATGGGAAAATAATATCCCAAAAGACCACTGATAGCACCTTGTCTACTGTGCTCCCTTGTGGATCTCATACCGTTTTACTTTTGTGGTTTTAAAAGGTGAAAATTAAAACCCAAAGATCAGCAGCAACATCATGTCACTGTGATGAGTCAGAAGAACAAAGACTGTTTGAGGTAAACAACCACAAGAAAAGCTGGATAACATCCAAATGCAACTTTGTTTGACACGCATTTATTACACAACGGCCTGGGAGCCCCCTGGCCCCGCATCTCAGCCTTGGACTACCCTCTGTTTACCCTGCGTCACTCCAGACACGACAAATAGTACAGATTGTCACCTTTGCCACGCATTCCTCAGGTCAGGAAACAGTGGTGCAGCAAAGTGTGACAGACGGAAACTAAGTGTACGTAAACATTGGAAATGTGAACACAGGCTTCCACACAGGTCAGAGCTGATTTCTTTATTTTTAAGCTGTGGCACAAAAACAGGGGAAATGAAAGCAGGAAGACAGAGGGCAGGAGCGGTCACCCCCCGAATACCTGCAAATAGGTCAGGGAATTCCCTGTTACCGTGATTAGAGAGATGTGTGTGTGTGTGTGTGTACACAAGTGAACGAGCATGCAGTATGCATGACTGACAGCGAGGGCTCCAGGATCACGCCATGGCTCAAAAAAGATAATCTTGTATTTAAAATGGATAAAAGAAGAGGAGGGAGTCTTTGAAATCCGCCACAGCTCTCATTATATTCAGAAAACTAATTTTAGTCCCAATTCACCATAGTAAAGTAAACATCACGTCTGTCAACAAATGTCACGAGTTTACACCAAAGTGTTTTACTGGCCTGGCAGATGTTAAAAACAAGTGTTAAATTGAACTCTGATTTAATTTACATTTTTTTTCCAAACATGTGGGAATGCGATACAAACACGTTTACAAACCCAACATTTCCTGCGTAATAAAAGTTATTTCCGTCAGACAATAGAAGAGAAGAGGCTGCACGCACACCAAGGCCTCGCCCTGCTTCCCACTTCAGTGCGTGTCACAGCTCTAAATGCACTACAGGACAGTAAATGTATTGAGGTTTTTGACCATGACTTTATGCCTATTAATTTTCTTGTCAGTATGAGAACAAGCGTGGTTACTGAATTGTATATTGCCGCCACACACAGTGTAGCTGGCATTATTTATGCCTCAGCCATTGCTAGAAACGTGTCTTTGTGTTTACTGAGATAATTGCGTATAAAATATAGTTTTCATTTTCTTGAGCTGAAGCATGTTATAGAACATGTGATATGGAGATCAAAGATGAAACCATTTCACTGACAACTACTACACCAAGTACAGACAGGGTGGAAATTAATATTTGCCTCTACATAAATTGACTGTTAAGCTATATTTGCCATAAATCATGTCTGTGTGAGACACCAGGATGCTACAGCTCCTGATGCATCCAGTAGCAGATTATGGATACTTGTTACTGGATACAACAGGCAGGAAGGCCTCTGGGATTTTAAATGGCTGCAGACCCCAACCTCACCCCCCGAGCCCTCCATATGCAACTGAGACTGAAATCAATTCAGAGAGGAGATGGAGACCTCCTGACACTGTACATGCACAGGCCTGTGTTCATGTGCACACATTAGGGATGCACGATAGGTATCGGTACAGATAATCGGCCAAAATACACAGATTTGTCCGATAATGAATTTTTTTTTACCGATTACTAGAGCCAATCATAATTAGCCCACAATTGCCTTCATTTTGATCATTTTCAGTCCATTTGCCCTCTGAGTTGATTTGAAAACGAAAATAGTGATGTTTGTTACATATTTGGTTACACCGGAGACAGAGCTATAATGTTAAATTCATCTTTACTCACTACATCTTAGCCTTTCTATACCCCAGGTGTGCATATAAAGTATTAAAAATGGTATCGGTTATAGGAAGTTATTGGTTATCCGCATCTGTGGAACAAAAGAGTTATCATGCATCCCCAATGTCCATGCACTGGTGTGCACTGCCACTAAATATGTAACACTATTTTCTTATTATGATGACGCTTGAGTTAAAATATCTAAAGAGAGACAGCATCAATCTCTGAGTCAGCTGAAGTCCTTGTCTAACTTTTGCACTGTGGTGAGATCCAGAAAATAGTTTCCTATTAGTGCCAGTGTGCAAAGACTCACACACCATCTACAGAAAACACAAAGTGTCAGACAGTCACAGATCTGTAATTATGTAAAGCTTTATGCTGGGACTCTGATGAAGAAGTCTGCTTAATTTAATCATTGCTGGTGTTTTAATCACCACCACCACCACCACCATAAATCCCATGGTTCAAGATCACGTGTGAGCATGAGCACACTCCCTGAGAAAAAGCAGTGTCTGGTTAATGACTGGGGCCTGTGTGTCAAGTCGGCACGAAACGCATTTATCAAGTGAATCAATATGACCACCTCAGCCCTACACCATCACTCTACACTGACAGCCACACACCACTCTAACCCACCCTTTATGAGTGAGGAGTGGCATCACGACACCACTGTGTGTTGCTTTGGACTCTCTCTGGACTTCATTTAAGAGTCTAGAGTGCCATCAATTAAATTATCTTCATAGAGGGCTCGTGCTGGCTCCCTTTGATACACACAGCTCAGCTCTGCACAAATAAACCTGACATGACTTGCTTTGTGTCATCTTACATATGAACATATAGTACATCTGTCTGTCTTGTTTAAAGGCTGCTAAGAGATATGCATCTCATTAAGTAGAGTTACACATATTAACAATGCTAACCTTGTTAGTTTGTGTATCTTCTTCCTGAGCATAGCATTGATCTAATTCTTAGCATTCTCCACTTCCAGACTCATTCATTTCCCTCATCATGAAAGTGACAAAAGGAGCGGGAACAGCACGTGCCCAAAACTTGTCCCGAGAGGTAAAACCTGACGGGTCACATGCTGTGAAGATGTAGCTAAGGCAACGTGCAGAGTGACGACAGAAGATAAAACACAAATGAGGACAGGTGAGAGCGAAGAAGACAGACACCTTTTTGTGTGACAATCAAAAGACTTTGTGCCACATCTCAAACTGCCTGTCACACACGTGCTAATTAAAGCTAGAGCTGCCCTTGCATTAGGCACAATATCACCACCAGCTTCAGGTGAGGCACAATGATGTTTGACTTTGCATGGAGGGTTTGCATGGCAAATGTGAGGTCTAAGCGTACATCCCCCAAATAGTGTGCTTTTTAGTCCTGGTGAGTATTTGTCGGTTTACACAGGCTGGGATGCAGTGACACACTTCTTTGTCAACAACACAAATGTTGTAGACAGAGGAACCCAGCACTTAACACAGGCAAGAGGAGTCCCCTCTGCTTTTATCCACAGCTGTATCCACCAAAAAAAAATGTCTTTTTCGTTTTGAAATTGAGAAGCTGAGTTAAAAGTGTCTGAGCTGGGGGATATTCTGAGTTTCCGCTACTTCTCAAACAATACCAGAGTCAGACACCCCTTCCTGTCTGCCTTCCTATGAGACACAGTAACACAATAAAACTGTCTCCCTCATTCTTTGCTGTCCAGCCTATTAATTTAATGCCAATCCCACATAACAAACATTAGGTCAAACTCACACATTTCTGATCCTGTGAATTATAATGTGAATAAGGAAATACCTTTTAGAGAAGTAATCTCATTTTGGATAGACCTGAAGCTGTCCATTGTCACTTTTTGGTTTCCTTGAGACAAATGATGATGCCGAATGTTGTAAATATTGATGAGGATTCAAAAAATTGCCTTCCTGTCTGGCACCACTGATGACAGAGCTGGTACTTTCTCCAAGCAGATTCCTGTGTCTTAAATCTTTCCTGTCTCCCTTTGGTCACTGTTCTCCTGTCTGTGCTACTGCACGTCTGCTGACCGGGACCCCTGCTCTGTTTTGGTTCCTGTGATACACCATGTGCACAAACACACACACTTACTCACACTGTTACACACCCACATACATACACACACATACACACAAACGTTTAGTGTGTGCAGGAATCTACACAATACAAAGCTCCTCCCCTCGTCCCCTCCCCTTCCTCTTCCACCTCCTATTTTAACCTAAAACTGGCTACTCAGTCTTTCACTGTACAGTAAAGTCAACCAATCACTGAGTGCTGTGCAACGAAGCAGCCAATAAGGATAAAGAGTGGATTAGCTATTGATCACTCGGTGAGAGTGACAGTAGGAGGGAGTTTGCAGAGGATACAGACGAACAGGAGGTAGAAGAAATTTCTGTCTGTTTGTTGATCAAAAGACAGAAAGAAATACGTTATGTCATGTTTGTGTCCGTGTCTCTAACACACCCGGATCCCTGCTGTAATCCCAGGATGAGACTGCTGCTTACACAGATCAGCTGCAAACATATGGGGAGATACTACAACTGCCTCTATGATTCCTAACTAAACCATCTGAATGCTAATTACATATTTACCCAATTATGTATAAGTTACCACACATTTTAACTACAATATAAAAAGGGACGCAAATCATCAAGTCTTGATAAAAACAATTAAAAGAAAATCAGACTGAAACATGCCACACTGTATTGAAAGAACGGACAGACCATAGCAGCTGCTTGAACAAAGAGCAACTCTTCCCCATATAAATTCCACAGTTGTTTGCCCACTGTGGTTTAACCTGAAGTGAAGGAATGGAAAAGATAACTGGTTGTGTGGTTTTACAGCTGAAGGTACACTAAAATTAAAAAAATAAATAAAATAACAACAGCAGACAAGTGCTTCCCTGTTGGGAAGCCTGCTCTTTTATTATCCGCAATGCTAAAATGCATCGTGGCCCAAATCCCAAATCTATTGCAGCGACTACACTTCTAATGTAACACAGTCAAAGCATCAAAGTTCCTCTCCAACCATGTTTTACACTACATGAACATCTGCTATCATTAATAATTTGTTTAAACATGAAGACTGGGGGAAAATCTACTCTCTCTGCTTCACTGAGGAATCTGGATCAGGGCTTTTTTTTCTCCACCCACCATCTCTGCTGGTGTTACATCGTCAGGTGAAAAAGCAGTGCATCTCAGGATGTAAAGGAGTAAACATCCAAGTGATTCAGCCATATATTTGAGTCTCAGTCAAACCCAGACGCAGATGAGACATGGGCTTGTAATATATTAAACATAAAAAAAGGGTATCTTAATAAGGCTTTTCACTCAATTTTAATTGGATGAGGTCTTTAAGTATTTCATAAAATCTGCTGAATAGTTATGGATATGAATGAGAGACAGACTCAGCTCTGAGATTTAACAGGCTGTGCTTCATATGAACAAACCCAAAGCTGTCCTTAGTCAATAACTGACTTCCTTTGTGCTGACTCCGTGGCTGCCTTGTATTGTAAGCATTCACATCAAGCACTTATCAAGCTCCATCATCACCACAGAGTCCCCTGCTTGTACCCAGTAGCTCAAGCTGTGGTCAAAGCCACAGGAAATGGATTAAACTGCACCAAATCAAAACATAACAAAATAAATGATGGCAAATCAATGCCTCCGCTAATAATCGGTTAGCCTCAGTCTGAGCTCAGACAGCAGGCGGCCTTGTTGCAGAGCTATGATTTGATTCAGCTCTTGTACGGCCTCTTGTACATAATAAAGGACGTCTGGAGGAAGCGACTGACACTTTCTTGGCAGCGGGGAAAATGGAAGTCTAGCTGTTCTGCACTGTCAAGGAGAATTCAATCATGTGTGTATGTGTGTGAGCGTGTGTGTTTCGGAGAGAAGTGTTGTGAAGTGTACAGCTCTCAGAAGCGGTTGTGGCAGAAATCCCTGAGTACTTCTTGAGAATTTTTTTTTTTTTAGTGCCAGTCTTATACAACAAAAAGACACACACAAACATGCAAATCTACAGATGGGGCCAGCTGTGTGTTTTGTGTGTGTGTCGAATGTTGTGACTGCTTGCTTTGGCTGACATCAGTACCCCTCTGGACCTGTGCCCATCTCTCTCTTTCCATGCCCGAGTCTTGTCACTGTGACATGTTCCATTAAGAACAGTGACACAATGGAATAAAAGGATGTTTATACTAAATCTGGTATTGACAATACACAGTACAAGCACTTTCTACATGAACTGATCAATGTGATGGTTTGTCCTTCTGCATTTTGAAGATAAGCAGGAACAGCTCAATTATGCATTTTGTAGAAAGGGAGTTAAATCTTGGATACTAAACTGAAACTGGATACAACAATGCAAGATGGTGTCCTATTCATTACAATAGAACTGCTTACTAGACAAATACCCCAGAAATGTTTTCCAGGCATGGGCAAGAGTCTCTGTGGCTGAGCTATTAAGGCTTTAGGCTACGTTAGAGACAGTCTGCAGACTCTCCACGCATATACAGCAAATAGCATGGCAACAATTTATAATTGATATAATGTTGAGAAGGAAAAAAAAGATCAATAAAAGTGGCATGAATAATGAGAAAAATAACTGCCCTGTCGTCAGTAGTTTTGTTGGGAAACTAGATTTAAACTAACAAACCGAGGCTGTTGTAAATGAAGTTGTAAATATGAAATGTGTGTGAAAGCCCATAAAGTGCTGAACACAAACTATGCCATATTTGATCATCATTAAATAAGAACACCTCCATGTGCTGCTACCCGAACTCAAACACTGGGCGGCTCAGCTACTGCTTATAAATCGTACTTTAAACACCGAGACATCTGAAAGGGGGAAATAACCCTCTTATCAAACCAGGAAATGAGCAGTTTGTGTTTCTGTTCTTTATTTGCCGACATGACTCATGTTTAATTGTTCCGAAATTTACCGTTTTCCACACCACACACACTACACACACACACACAGGGCCTGCAGCTGGATATTCAATCACAGATAATGCCTCTAATTGCAGGAGTGAATTCGTCAGCTGGAGGAAAGACTGGAAATCTAATAGAGGGGCTTAATTGCAGCATGCAATGAAAACCTGTGAGTAAGCTGTATCTGTGGAGCCAGAGGGAGGTTTGGTAGCAGAATTGCCTGGATTATCTGTATTTGTTGGAGATTTATTACATAATATGTTGAGAGCCTGGAGAATAAACAGAGAAGTACTGTCATGGCTTTAAAGGCCCCATGGCATGAAAAATGCGATTTTGCTTATTTTTTGCTTATTTATTTGCTTATTATTTGATTGGGAAGGTCTCTGGGCCACGTATATAATGTCCCAGGCATCAAACTGGTCATTAACGGAGAAATTTTAAGACAAGCGGATAGCACTTCCTCCTTTGTGTGACATCACACATAAGGCAACTCCGCCCACCTAGACCGGCTGGCAAGCTCCACTTTATCTTTCGCGTAGGTGTAGGTGAGCGAGATGAAAAAAAAAGCATTGTTGTGCAGTAGACGGATGTAAGGAGGGTAATGTGTCGTTGCACAGTCTTTAGAGACCAGCAGCTTCTCTTAATTTTTACTCAGATCCTGCAGGATTATAGTCCCAATCTGCTCCTCTGTTCGGCTCATTTCACCACGGACTCCTTTACCAACTTGCTGGATAAAAGACACTGCAGTCCCTACATTGTCTGGGCTGACTTCTGCTCTGCAACAAGTAAGATAAAGTCTGTCTCATGAAGACGGTAACATGTTCGGCAGTTATAAGGTTATTAACTTGTGCTTTTGAAAATGCTAGTTGTCGGCAGTGTTAACTGGCTTTTCACTGACCTACGACTTCGGCAGTGGCACGGAAGTGACGTCATCGAGGTCGTAGGTCAGTGAAAAGCCGTGTAAAAAACCCTGGGTGACAATAACAACACAACTCCGAGCCGCTCCGAACTCACGGGGGAATAGTGCTGGTGATTCATAACAAGATATTGGTGAAATGAACGTGTTTCGTGGCAGATAATGCCTTATATAGACGCTGCATCATTGCTCCAACAACTCCCGTTATATGGATATACGTAGATCGCGATTGGATCTAAATATCTTCTGAAGGACTCCAAGTTACACCAAAATTGTTCGGGTGAGTAAATGAATGTGTTTTATGCTAGAAATAAGGTCCAGGTTGCAAAAACCTGAACTTCTCCTTTAAGGAATCCCTGTTCCTGGCTCAGAGTACTCTACCTCATACATCAGGTAACATGGCAACACTGTGTATTCTTATTCTTTATTCCCTTATTTAACTTTTGCCTTGTGCCTAACACTTGGAATTTGCAGACATCTTTTCAAATGTTTAACAGAGATGTAAAACAAACCCTGGACCTGCAACTGCTCATATGGCTACATACTGCAACAAACACAGCGTACAATGTCAAACACTAACTCTTGAGTTGTTCAAGGTTACAAGGATGAATCTTTTCAGCCGGTGGCAGCGTTTCATAACTGGGTCTGGGGAGGAATGAAAGTTATGAGAAGCAGAGCTTTTGTCATGCTTCCCGGGGGCCGAGCTGGAGTTATTCACTTCTGAGGAGTTTTGTAAGTCCAGCACAGACTTACAGCAGCATCCTGCCAATCTACACAAGAGTTTATTAGCAGCCAGGCAGCCCATAAATTTCTGAGCTCTCCGTTTTTAAGGCCTGCTTAAGGAATCCTCTTTTAACTTCACACTAACAGTAAGAGTCGCATTTCTCTGCATCCCTGTTGAGTTTTCGACAATCCCCATCTGTCCTTCTCCTCATTGACTTTTTCAGCAGTCTGAGAGACAGCTAAGTGTGTGTTGAGTGAAACAATCAAACCATCCCTGAAATCCTAGACTGAAGCCAAGTCAATTCACCAAAGACACAAAAGCTACCAGAAGAAAATCAAAACTTCTGCCATTTCTAAGTTCAGTGTTGAAGGTTGAAGGTCACACAATGAGAGCACCAACTGAGTCCAAAAGGAAATGCGTTCATCCTGCTCCAAATTGCCATCATTCTTCCTGAAGTCAAAGAATTCAGTGGATTTTTTTTTGCATCCTTGTATCTCAATGCAATCGTACAAATGGGGATACATCATTAGTTCAAACCCTGCAATTGTTTGCTTTGTAAAGTTGTAGAAATGGTTGAACACAGCCTGTCGCACTTCTACTGTGTGAAAAGGATTTCAGGCGCTCATGATCTGCTGAGAACTTTGAGCAATCCTGATGATTGGTTAAGTTGTATTTTTACTGTAGGTGTAAAATGTTCATCTTTATATGGTGCAACAACTTGAAGAGTAAAAATTCACAGCTATACAGAAATACTTGTGTTTCTGTGCAACAAAAGGCATGGGAGGACACAAACTAAAAAGCAAAGACCTTGCTTGCTGAAGGATCTGGAAACATTAGTGCAACATTTTCAGTTGGTCCGTTATGCAAGTTTCTTTTTTGGTTAGATTTTATTGCACAAAACGACTGCCTGAACCATACTTTCTTTTCTTTTTTTTGATTTACTTCACCGAGGAGTGTTTCATAGTGGTGCCGACAGCCCCTCTGCTCTGTCTACATCAGACTGGTAGCCCTGCTGTGGACATCCAGACAAAACATTCCTTCTGTCTGAGGTCACTCAGCCACTCAAATCTCCGGCCCAATGTACCAGCTTAGAGCCTGGGGCAGCAGTCAGCAGGAGAGCGGCCTCCCCACCGAGAGAGACAGTGCCTGTGTTAGCCAGTGATAAAATAGTTAAGCCGGTGGACTGAATACAACAGATCATGGTGTGTCAATCAGGGATTGTGGTGTATTGTGAATTACTGTAGGGAAGAGAGAGCACGCAAGTGTCAGGGAGTCCACGGCTCAATCTCAAATTTACGGCATTGTTTCATCTTAAATCCATCACATTGTTTATTGAACGGTCATTTTTCTGTTACAGCACCATGTGTTGTGTGTATACAAAGCTGCTAAAAGAATGTGTAGAAGAGACTACTTTGTTTTCCATGCTGACAGCAGGCAAATGTCCAACAGCTGCTACAAAATCCAGTACTTATACACGCAAGATTGATGAGGAATTTTGGAAATTGAGACACGGCTGAAAAACAAGACATGGAGCAAATGATCCTTCCCGGTTTCTTCCTATGCTCCACCCTTTAAGACCTAAGACCAGATCCCATGGGGGCCTTCAAGTTGTGTGAGGTCGCTCCCTTTTAGAGGCTCCTGTTTTGAGAATGGGATGAATTACTAACTGGTGGACACTGGAAGGTTCTGCTCTGAGTCACATGCTATTTGCAGACGGGAGAAAAAAGGAGGCGTGATTTAAATGAAACACTTTCTGCGGTAGACCGGGAGCAAGCAGAGGTCCCAAAGGTCCGACCGTCCACCCCACTCCCTGACTCACTGGCTTTAACTCAGAATCAGTTGGTTGGAGCTGGACCAAGAACATCGCTGGAGAGATGCTGTCATATCGGCTTTATTTAGGCTCAGCTATCAGCTACTGAGAGAGAAGAAGCTAATCCGTGCCTTGATTAAAACATGATCTTGAGATCCACACAAAATGGAACATAATCATCACCTTTTTCAGCTACTGGCCCAGATATTGTGGAAATAAGCTTAAACCTTTTATTTATGTCCTAAGGGTTTCCTTAAAAGTCCATTAATCTGCTTTTATTTATTTATAATTATATTTTTTATTTTGTAAGGTCTGTTGTTATGAGGACCGTGATCCACTAGGGGCTGTGCTTTGCCAATGTAAGCAGAAGTAACAAGACTTGACAGTAAACCATATATCATGAGCCTTTCAGTGCCAGAATTTACACTGAAGAAACTTCATCAACAAAAATAAAAAAAACCTAAGTATTTTAAATGTTTATTAAACCAGAGGAAGGAATTTTATTGATTACGGGTAATCCACTTAGGAATATGCGTACTCACTGGGAAACAGAAAAACTTCCTTTCATCAGATATTCACTAAGCCTGCAGTGTTTCTACAGGGAGAGAGAGATGGGATCTCCAGGGAGCTGTAAGCTGGATGCTTACATCAGGCTGGAAACACTAGCTGTGCCAAGCGATGCCTCCCATGGGCCGGTAGGGAAAGTACATGAAGCTGGCAGAGTGTGTGCGTGTGTGTGCTGTGGGGCTGTCATCACCATTCGGACTGGTCGGATATTACTGGTGAAGCACGTCACTGCTGCTAAGTTTACTGTTGTAGGCAAAACAAAGAGGAGTCACAATTAGCTGAGAGGCAGACACTGAGACTTGTCATGACTTTGTTAAGTGAGAGTAAACACACTGCAGAGAGTGCAAATGATTCTCCTTTTCTGATAATGCCCTTATTGATTATTGATGGATTAAGTTCTATTACCTACTGTGTAAGTATTTTAGTGTGTTTCATACAGTGTATACATGAGTAGAGAGAGATTTGAAGGTCAACACAGGAAGGATCCTGAGGCCTACCCTGACAACAGACCTCCCGTCACACTCATCCCTTCATCGAAAAAACCCAACCACATACCTGGTCATTGGCTAAATGAGAGAACAACTGCACGCTCTCTCTCCTCTGTGTTCTGCTTTTTCTTCATCTTAATTTCTGCTTACAATCTCTTACCCCATTTCATTTCAGCACCCCGTCTCTCCACTTCCTGTCTTGTCTCTCTCCCACACTCTCTGAGTGCCTCATCATCTCTTTCTGTCTCCGCTATGCATGACAAGGAGTTTCTGCTGGAGGCGCCACTCTGACTGCTGGGCAATGCTCTGCTCCCAGGATAGGCTGTGGGACTTCTGTCCTACATGTCTGAGAGATTTACATCACAACTCTTCCACACACCTTTCCAGAAGGGTCTAAAAAGCTGACACCAGCATGTACGTCTGTATCTCTATACCTCTGCGCTGACTCTTGCAGCCTACTTGAAGACACACATACAGTAGCACATCTATTTAGGACCTAACTACATTTGAGATGTCTTAAAACACTGGATGAAAGAGTTATGAATAAAGGTAAGGCTAAATTTGTAAATGAAACCGTGTTAATATTAGAGTGGTACTCACTGTAGACATAAATAAATTAAACTGTTTTACTTGACAGCACTACTCATGTTGGAGGAGACTGTGTCACTGTCCTGTGTGGCAAAGCAAACCGTAAGATTTTGGGCATTCTGGGTATTTCTTGCCATCTGTAAAATCTGGGTAATTAAAATCTCTTAAGTGTGTCCTAAATGTGACATATTTTACAGACAGAGATTATTCTATATATGTCCAGTGGTACAACATTGCACAATGTTACAGGCATATAGCGTGAGTAAACGTACCGTCCTATCATATTCAGGACCATTAGTCCTGGCCTTCAGCTGTGAATTTATGGTATGAATGTAAAGGCCAGAGATGAATGATGCGGCCGAGGTCACAGCATTCCTCTCCCCAAGTAAGATCTCACTGTTCTGCTACACATCAAACAGAGTCCTGCCTGAGCTGCGATAACAGCTATAACAGCCTCATGAGAGAAAGGTAAAATATTACACACACAGGGTCTGTTCCTCCCCTATGCACTTTTCAAACATTTCAAAACACCATCTTGTCCAGGTACGAAGCTACTGGAGAGCAACTGTGGAGCCATAATAGAGGTCCAAATGCTGTCAGCAACAGTGCAGCTCCAGCACCACAGGAAAGCCAGAATTAGCAGCGATTTGAACTTTGAGATAAGAAAACAGGCAACAGCCAGTTTTTTTCTCTTTTTTTCCAGGGTTTTGTTGTTTGACCTGTGGTCAAAGGGAGAGGGTCCACACCCCTCAGAGATCAACGGCCACACGAACACTTGAGGGGTTTGGTTGGTTTTACAGCAGTCTACCATCTGAGAAGCTTCTTTATTTATGAAACAAATCCTGCCTTTTACATAACATCAGTTTGTGTAACCCTTTTTGGTGAAACCAAAGCCAGCCACACCATTTAGGGCAGTTTTTAACTAACCAGATCTTTCTGTCGAAGCTCAGGAGAATATGACCCTGGAAGGTATTTGGAGTCACTAACAAGCTTTACTCATCTGCCTTTGGCATCTCAGACCAAAGGAGGAGAGGTGATCTGCCAACAAAGAAGTTATTTCATCTGGTATGTTTGTAGTCTGACGGTGTGTGTGTGTGTGCTCATGGGGGGAAGAGGAGTGAGAATTATAATGTAGAGTGTCAGTGTGTGTGTATGTGTGTGCGTGTGTGTGTGTGCACGTGGGACACATTCCCCCCACTGTCAGCTGTGTGGGGTGACCTGCTGTGACATTCCTGGCCCGTGTGGTGGCTGTCACACCGGCCGGCTCCAGTTGCCCTGAATACCACTGACCAGCAATAAACTCATTGCCTTTCAATGTCAGGAAATGACGGCGCAGACTGAGAAATAGACACACATGCTCATAAACGCATACTCCCCTCCATCATTACCTGCTAATACACATCACACATCAGATCATGTGTGAAGGGGTATTTCCACTATTACTCACTTTCAATATAATTACCCTGAAGTCTATTTAAGTACCAGTGGCACTAAGGCGGGAAATGTTTCCACTTGCTCTGGTTTCCAGAAGAATCTGGACGCCGTTCAATGTGAATAAAATTACTCTGGCTATCAAAAAGTTCTTGTCTTCCCTCAACAGAGCGCTCCTTCACAGAGGACATGCAGATTTCTGTTAAAGTCCAGCCACGCTGGAACAGATCTTACTTCAATTACTGCGCAGAGTGTCAATCAGCTCACGCGCTGTCAGGTTTTACCAGTTCATATCCTTATTTGTCTGTCTCAATGAACACTGGCTTGTGTTTAGTGCAGAGGCAAATCTAGTGGCTTTTGTTAAAATATGTAGCTGACATGCTTTCCTCTGCATCACAGTTTCCAAAATAAGGACTGGAATTAAATTCAAGGTCAATTTGTGCACTTGAATAAAGCTAAGATTGCCAAAACAGCTACTGTTTGAGATCAAACATGTCTTTTCAATTTCCAAATTTCAAAACTCTGCAGGGGTTGTAGGTAAAAAAAAAGCATGACACCTGTCTGTGTGAAGAAAATCACACATGCAGTTCTTCAGTATAGACATAGGACAAGGGATAATAATAATAAAGACTGATAATGATAAATCAGTGTATACTGTAGTCTATGGAAAAGTCTCATCTCTTTTATCTGTGAAATGTTATTTTCTGGATGCCTTAATCCAGAAAGGCATCCAACTGTCCAACTACAACTGTCCAGTTGTAAAGATCATTTGCGAAGGGAGGGTTGGGAAATGAGGGGGAGGGAATGTTCTCTCTGCTTTGGAGGTGGTGGCTCCTCTAGGTTTTAAGAGACCTATTCAGAGTAAAATGTTGCAGCAGTGGTATGTGTGTGTGTGTGTACACTATGCCTGTACTACATCAGGATGTTTTGTTGTCCCCATTAACTTTTTCATTGCTGATTATAGCTCCAAGGCTCCAATCCCTGCCTCAATAAAGTAGCCGAGGCCTGCGCTGCAGTACAAAGCAGAAGAGACACACAGAGTCTTTGTGTCAGAAACTACCCAGGTGTTAGAGCTTCAGTATTTTCCACACAAATGTGTTTTCCACCCTCTTTTTTTTCCTCTGGAGCCACACAGCCATGTGTCTCAGCCCTTGTAAAAATCAGGGAGAACCTCTAAATGCTTAAACAGCACAGAGCTCCTGGGCTATGAAAAAGAAAAAAAGCAGCAGTGAGTCTCCATCACTGGCAAGGCTGCAGACTTACAGGTTTGGTGCTGCCTTGTGATGACGCAGTGGGGTGACACGGACTGACAGCTGCCACTCAAGTCAGTCAAGCAGTTATCCTGCAGTTTAAATGCAAACACCATGTCAGATTAAACAGGATCGGAAGCAAAGTCAGCGGACTTCATTATCCAACACCAACAGGACCGCTGTGCGGCGTTACGCAGTGAGACAGCAGATACACATCTGTCTGACTCAGCACTGTCATACATCCAGACAGGAGCAGGACTTTGAAAGGTGGATTTCAACAGATTTAACCAAGCTTGTCTGACATCTTCATACTCTGGCAACATAGCAGGTTGTGCAGGTTGAAGCTGAAGGTGTATCTAATGTATAAAAAGGCTGCTAGGTTTTATCTGTAAGCCACGGCATTGTTTCCAGTTATATAAAGACGGGATGACAATATCCTCATCCACAGAGTATGTGGAGTGAATGGTTTGTTGAGTATGAAAATCATCTTCAGGCTTGTAGAATCATTGCCAAGTAACACTGAATCTGTTCTGGCAGCACTTGGTGGCTCAACACCTGGCACTTTATCCTATTAAAGCCATTCATCTGTAGGTCTGTAAGCTGAAGCTGGAAAGGATGTTTACAGGAGATTGTTTAGGAGATACGTTTATTGTTGGCTTTCCTTTTCTCTTCCAGTTAAGTTAGACCAAGCAAGGTGTTTGTTTAAAACTAGCATGTTCAGGCTTTCCTCCTTTCTTTTTAGCGATTATGCTGCATTAAGCCTGTGAGTGTAATGCTAGTATTACCTACAGAACTTGATCACCATTGCATTAAAATGGGAATAACCCACATTAATTATTCTTGTCAGACAAAAGGTCTGACAGCAATTTCTCTTTCAAGTGATTTCATTAGTTTATTTATCGCCTCATCATCCAGCCTCACTCCTCATCTTTTGTAAACATTTTGCATTCCTTCCTTTTATTCATCCACTTTCAGACTCTCTCACATTCTCACAACCCCTGTTCACACACCAACAGTCATAAAACACCAGAGATTTAGGCATAAAAGAACAGCAGCTTCTGTTCTGCAAAATCACTGAGTGTTTGACAGGAAGGCCGACAGATTGGAGAAACATCCCTCCAGAGTTTCTCTCTCTCTCTCCCTTAAAAGGCCCTGAAGGAATCCCAGCACAGTCGAGTTTATCAAGCCCTGCCCCAGAGTAACCTCTGACCTGAGCTGCTGAGCTGTGTGTCACTGCTGATCTGTCCCAGGCAGCAGGATGCTGACACACATGAAAAAAATAATATGCCCAAAAAAAGAAAAAGAGGAAAAAAAAAAAGACACCGTCTTTTTGGCCAGCACAAATCTGATAACTCTCACAGTGCAGCAGCATGGCTTGAGAGACAAAGCCAAGCACTTTCTACCCCACACACATGCTACACAGGGACACACCCTGTTCCAGTTTAATGTGATGCTTCACTTTAGTTGGTGTTTTTAACAAAAACAGAGTCACAGAGAAGTTCCATTACAGAAATTTTCCTTTTTGGTTTGCATGTAACGGTCAGCGCCAGCACTAAAAGGGCGACGTTTGGCTTCACTACAAGCAGGGGAAATCTTCTAAAATGTCATGCAACTGTACGTGGTCATACACTCACACACCAAATCCACAGCTTTTTCTACCAACGGTCTACTGTACTTTCCAAGAGTGTTTCATCTGGGGCTGACGTCTGTGTATGGCTGACCTCAATATGAATTCAGGACTTTGTGTTTGTAGTAGTAGTGGCGAGAGTGCACTGCAGTGGAGAAACATATGGCACAAGTTTCAGTGATTTCCCTGGCAGAAATATATGAACAACCGTCACCATATTTACATGTTCACTTTCGTAAAGCTATGTCATGTGCAGTAGGTGACATATTTTGGCCTCCTTTTTTGGGGGGGTTCATTAGCGGCACACCTCCATCTGTCAGTAAGTCCAATTACAATATCTCCATGACTACTGGACCATTTGTGACAACTTTGTTGGTCCAAGGCCAAAACGTACATTTTTCAACCAGAGCCTTTGGTTTATGGTCAGAAACCATCAAAATGAATGGCACTGTTTTAGTCTATTAGTCTTGTTTAGCTTCTTGTGGCTGGAAAAAAAAATTCCAACAGGGCCTTGAAGTGACACCTGAAAGTACAGATGCAAATCCACCGTTGCAGTGGCTGAGATAACTATCATGACTCTCTGCTATGATAAGAACGGAATTCTGTTCTAGCAGAAGCACTTTTTCTAAAAAATGATATCTATAACAAAGGTATGCTAATTATTTAGCATGTGTATGTATATGTATGATATATGAATGGTAAGACTACCATTACTGTGAGCAGAACGAAAAGACAGGTGTTGCCGTCTGTTTGACAAGACGTCATTTCTTTTTGGATGTAGTCCGTGAAATTCCTAGGCCTCATACAAGAACACAGTCTAAGTGCGTCCACATCTATTCATTGCAGGTTAAGTGCTTTTCTCAAGGGCACTCCAACACCATTTGTTCTTGCTGACCACTTTATTAACACTTCTCAACCTGTGGCAGGCAGCCAGCTCACAACTCTGACATACACTGGAAAAGAAAGATTCGATCCACCATTTTAAGATATACAACATAGCTTGAGCTAACATAACTCAACTGATCATTTTTCATAGCCATGGCACAGGAAATGAAAAGACCTCACTTTCATCAGCACCTTCTTCTGTCAAGTCATTATTCGGTGTGTGTGTGTGTGTGATGGGAAAACCCATGCTGGTGGGCGACTTACACTTAGTGGCTTAAAACAGACACACACCCAACAGTTGGTCTTAAATATGCCTCTAGGCTTTTTAAAGAGTTTGTTCATTCACAAATGTGTGTGACAAAGCACTTCCCACACCACTTCTGACCTCACACAATGACACACACTGTAAATAGAGGCCACTACAGTCATTCACAAAGATAGCTACACTCTGTATCTGTACTGGGCTAAAAGGTATTGTGACAGTGCATTCATCCACCTTTACATCACTTCATATAAAAACAGGGTAAAAGTTAAAAAGAATGATCATCATGTATTCTATTCTGGTCAGATACTTGTTTCTTCTACACACATCAAAGCTAGACCTTGCTCAATAATTCACGAATGTTGAAATGTTTCAGCTGAGGAGAAGCTGGAATTTAAATTACTCTTTGCAGACAATCAAGCCTGCCAAAAATAAACACTTAATTGGCTGACTAAACATGGTCACTGCTATATTTAGGGGTTATTTTAAGCCCTGCGGGGTATAGGACAGGGTCTTGCAGGACACACGGAGGGAGAAAAATGGATGCCAGCCGTCACCCTCACCCTCACCCTCACCCATCCATCCTACTTCAACAGGGCATTCCCCCACTCAGGCCGCCCAGTAACATCGGCATCAGCTGCTAGCACAAATTGCATTAGGGGAAAGTAGGAGCACAGCCAAGCCTTTACAATTCAGTCAACTACAATTTGGAGCAGGCAATGACACAGCAGTAAGTAACATTAGAAAGAGCAGACTGACTGATCATCTATAATTATATTTTAACCCATTTGGAAACTATTCTTGATATCAAATCTTACAAGATATTTCTGTATTAGTTTGGGTTGTTTTTGAAGTCTTAATACTGTTCTAATATTTATTATCATGAAATGATGACCACTTTAATCTGAAGAAACACATATCAGAGGGGGTTAGTGACTTCTTCAAATCCTTTACAGTTGAATAAGATGAAGAATTTATGCTACATAGCTCACCCATGATAGCATGTCATTGTGGCTGTACTCACAGCAGTGCTTTGAGCTCAATGCTAAAATCAGCATGCTAACATGTTTACAATAAAAATGTTGCCCTCAAAGGCTGGGATAGCCATCCCTACAGCCACGCCACTTTCAAATGCCTTTAACTTTTCAATACATAAAGACATCGCACAGACACTAATGCAAAACAGAGAAGCAGTTGAGTTAGAATATACTGACCAGATAGCAACCAGATAGGCAAAGTGTCACAACTGGAAGTTGTATTTTGTATCTGGAAGACATCAGTGATAGCACAGACAAATTATTTCTTTCTAGGGCAGCGTGTTGAAGTCGAGACAGCTTTCTAACGTCCAGTTAAGCTTTTACATAATATCAGCTCATAGAGGCCGTTGCCATCCAAATGAGGGTTCACTCCAGTCGATCTACTGTCAGATATTAACATGTCTTTTGATGCAGTGTGTCTTTAAAGACCCGTATTGCGTCAAAACTGTTGAAGGAAAAAAAGGCCTTGGTCTGTTTGTCAGGGTAAAAGCAGGTCAGTACATGGAGAATATGGGCAAGGACGTGTATTTAGGACAGTGTTCTTATATTGGGCGAGGATAAAGATGAGAATCTAACAAGAGAGAGACATTAATACTGCAGGGTGTCCTGAGAACGTTTACAGCCCAAATACTTTCCATTATCAAACATGGTTCAAACATGTGCAACCACAACAACATACAAACAACCTACACAACCAAACTGCCTACAGGCTATGTACATTGTTATGAGTTCCTTTACTGGAGAACATGGTTCATGGTGTTTACAGCTTCTCGCAGCTTTCCCGTATTGAACGCAAATGCGACTAATCACATGCGTCACGATTTGGTGGGATTCTGCAGAGAGAGACTATGATAAAGTCAGACGGCTCTCTCATTGGCTACGTGATCAGTGTGCCTTAATAAGGAGAGCAGGACCTCAGAGCAGCACAGACACTGTCGAGGAAGGAGCACAGAGGAACGTCTGGAAAATAAACACCTGCCACAGGGCCAGCTTCTGCTTCCCATTACCTCCTGGTACAGAAACAGCACTAAACACACGGGGATATGACAAACACACACATTCAAACATAAAACCACATAGATCTAAAGCAAATGCATTCTGATGTTGTTATGAAATTAAGTGTGATGTCACTATTGACACCCTACCCTTCTCTGGTATGTTCACTATTTACTATCACTGTTGTCTTGAATATGTGTCAGAGGTTACTTTATTATCAGTCTTTCCACAGAGTTGATGCCTAAAAAGCTGGTTCTGTTTGACTGATAACAGTACATAGCTCCAGTTCCAAACTAAATCAAAACAAAGGCCAGTAGAACCAGCCACACACTGTATTTGCCAACAGCTCTGTTTGCTAGCAGTAATTATACAGAAGCTTGAAATCAATACACCTTTTACGGGAGAAAAACTGCAGGAGAAAATCAGCATTTTCAAATAAGACATGAGACGTCCACGCAAATAGACCTACTGACAAAAGAAAACCTGCAAACATGCTGATGTGCAGAAAATAAACAACTGTGATTCAGCACAAGCGCAGTCACCAGTTTCCCACTCTGAAGAAAAAAAAAAAGAAAACTGGGGCAATATTTATAGAGGAGCTCTCCCTCTTCCTGGTGATCCATTGGAACGGAACAGATGAAACATGCAGCAGAAGAAAAACATGGAGTGGAAAGAAAAGTGAAAGAATATCAACATTTGAGACCTGGACTAGGAATGAAAATGAAGGAAACTTTGAAATGAAAGGACGCTGCTGACACTCTCTGACATGAGGAACGTAAAAGGCCAAAGTGGGTGGAAAGATGTATTGGGATGGACCGACTTTGTTTGGGTGTGGATGTGGATCTCCTCACCTGCTGGAACCAGCTCAGTTTTATCCATTTACATCATCTCTTTGATTAATTTATGTAGCACATGAAGATTTCCAAAAAAAGGAAACTATGTGAGATAATCCAGCGAAGGCACGCTGGGCTGCACACTTGAGGAGATAAAGGGATGAAGGGATAAAATGAGATGAAAATTCGAGAAGAAAAGCATGAACTCCCTGCGGGGATCTAATGAAATTCACTGTTACTCAGCAGCACCTGTTAATGTCCTCTGTTGTGACTGGACATTGGATAACAATCAGCAGAGCGCTCAGACTTTAAACTGAACCCCTCTCTTGGTCTCACCGAGGTCAGAGGTCAGCTGAATGGGTTTGTTGCTACGGTCACATATCAAAGTGAAGCACTCCTGTAAATCCACTGGACTCTCACAACACACACTCAGACAGGCAGCGTGGAAGACTGACAGCAAACATGTGCGCCAATCAATAAAACACTCAGCAGTCAAGAGATGCAGCGTGCATGGCTGCCACTCTGTTTCACTCACACACACACACACACACACACACACACACAGACATATCACAGATAGACACACACAGCAGCCAGTGTGATGAAAGGCAGAGGAAGTTGCATATGCAAACAGTCACATGTTTGCACCTGTGCAAAGTCAATAAAAACCAAAAACAGATAAATGAATTAGAAACACACACACACACACACACACAAACACACACATACAGAGACACGTCTCCCATTATGACATATAGTCATGTCGTACTGTGGCTGTCATCACTGTAATGTGAGTGCAGGCGCCCACCTTTATACTTCTCTCTGACGTTTTCATAAGCCTGGATGAAGTCCTGCTCCTCGGCGTTCGGAGGCAGGTAGGCGGGTTCGTACATGGCCATGCCAGCGCTGTCACCCTCTTCTTCTCCTCCTCCTCCTCCTTTCAGCTCTCTTCTTTTAGGGCAGCGTTTTCCTCTGTGTGTTTGGATGTGTGTGAGGCAGCCTACGCTGTCCTCTGTCTGCTCTCTCAGCTGTGTGTGAACCCTCCACAGCTC
>OMNW01005563.1:44963-55365 GCA_900303245.1 Selene dorsalis | reverse complement strand
CAAGCTCCTCCTCTTAAAGACACACAGACACACAGGCACATGCTCACCGTGTGGCTTGCCAAGGACAAGCACGGCAGTGAGGGCGGCAGAGCAGCAGCAGAAGGCTCTCTGGTAACGTTTCAGCTAATTTGGACTGTGATGGATGGAAGTGGACTGTAAGACCACCGAAGCACAGATACACAGATTCTCTTGTACATAAAACCCAAAGCTGCGCATCGTATTTGCTGTTATATCAGCATCACATCACTGTTTATAAAACCTCTTAAGACACTTATTCTGCTTTATAATAACTTGCAATTGCTGATAACAGCTGCTCAGTGTCAACAAATGCAAAAATGGCTATTATCAATTTCACACAGGTAACAGTGAGTGAGTATTAAGGTAAGACAGGTAACTCTGCCGCAGCGACTTTACGGCTCTAGTGTCTGGTAAACTCTGATGGTAAACAGCAGGATTTCCATAAATGCCAATGATGCTAATCCAGTAATCCAACGTGAGTATTTTGTGCTCAACACCTAATTGCGTTGTAATCATGCCACCGTTTCTAATGTGAGGCTTCAAAGGGGCCATTTGTTGCTTGATGGGAGCTTCAGCCACTGTTGGCTTTACAAGAGGTTATAATGTGCCCTGTGAGCAGCGCTGCGTTTCAGGGCAGATTGAAGGGTGCAGAGAGTTGCTGTCGAAAAAATGTTGCTTTGTAGCAACATAAAACATTCACATAGTTCCTTTAACCTGTTCTCTCTCTGCAGGTCATTTTGGACACAGCCTGTACAGTTCACTACCTTTATAAGTCCAATTTTGTGTAGACTGGGTTAGCATTATCTCTGCTTCAAGCTGCTGTCTCTCACTTCTATGTGGCATGTTAGCTGGCTAAAGCTGAAAAATCTACATTGCTCCAAGGGTTCCTATTGTATGGCAACAGTTTCATCTTCATTACCTCAGCTGAACCAGATGTAAATTACAAGGGGGGGGGTGCAATCTGTCATCAACAACACTTATGAGATGAGATTTCTGCATTTTTCATACAACACACATGACTCTGTGCTACATGCTATAAAACAGCTTGGATAATATGTGATATCCATGATCATTTGTGGTAGCACATTATTACAGGATACTTCATTTCTACAGTAGATATAAAAAATGTCCATAGATGCTGTGACATTGTGGCAAGATGTTTTGCCGCAACCTAACATGGAACCAGTCATTCCTTATTATTTGAGAGATACTAAAGTGAAAGTTATTGTTGCATAACATGCTTGTGTTTTTTTTTAACACAATTGAAAAGTCTGCAGCCAGTTGCTACAGGATATAACCCCATAACAAAGACGTCCACCCTGTTTGTGCTGCAGTAACACACTCCAGCTGCTGTTATGTTTTGGCCTGTGACTGTGAAAGTTGATGCTTGTACTGCAATAAAGGAGCCTGTGGTGTAGATATGCCCTTGACATCCACTGGGAACATCAACTGGTAGGGCAGCCCCTGAATATTCAACAGTTGTCCAATGACCTGCCAAGCTGATGACTAAAAACATTATGCTGGCACCAAAACACAGTGGTTTCTGCTATCAATGGATCCAGGCTACTACACTGAGTTGTAATCTAAAAATGATGTTGATATCTTCTTGAGTTTTATGATGGCAAGTCTCATTAAAATGATGAGCAAAATGACAGCTCTCTGAAGAATAATATCACCCCTGCACTATTTCCATGCTGGTTAGGAGTCAGTCACATCACAATAAGGGGGATCAAATGTAGGAAAAAGGAAAATCCCTGCAGCTCAGCCCGGCTATCAGACGTTTCTTTGGCCAAGGCAAAACTGACATCAGCCAGGACACTTCCCTCAGAGGAAACACGATAAGTCCTCTCCAAACTCTGCTGCTGCAGAAGCGCGTGTCTATATCTTTACACTCACTCCAACAGGAAATCTTGCTACTAGAGCTAGGCACAACGCATATTCAGCATGTTTTCTTAACAAAATAGTTCAGATACTTTGGAAATATAATATACAGAATATACAAGTATTTCAAATATTATGATCATACACATACATGCCTTTTAATGGCCGTATTTATGAAAATGCATTCCTAGTTTTTCAAATAATTCTGACGTGCACAATGCATCCACCACAAAACAGTGTAGACAGGAAGTTCCCCAAGGCCAAAAACTTATAAACAGAAAACTCAGCTTCCCAGAGAACAGCTGGATAAATATGCTTTCAACATAAACTACTCCTGAAGCAGCACTAAACAGCTAACTGTTGACGAAATAGGGAGAGGTGCTTCGGAGGGATGACATCAGCGTGTTGACTCTGGATTGTGACAGATAACACTGCACAGAACAATAAAGAAAGGCCAGCGTCCAAGTGTGTTCAGGTTAAGTGGTGCTGTGACATCAGTGTTATACTGCTGGCTAACATATGGGAGTGAAGAGGAAGCCAAGTGGAGATGTTTAAGACTAAACGTTTAGCACGTCACCCACTGTTAACACTCACTGACACAGGATCTCACAGCGTCATCCCACACAGGCACGCACACACAAATGCATAGCGGTGACAGTTAAGAGGATGCTTACATCACATCTCTCACCATGGGTGCTTAGATCGTACTAGATTTCTGTCCACTCCCAAACAGCTGTAAAACCATACCTGGCTTTGTGACATCTGTTTATTTAGTTGAGCGGAAACTTTAAAGGGCACGTGATCTCACAATCTGAATGAGTCAGATAAAAGCTGTGGGAGGAAGGAAGGAATGAAAGTATGTGAAAGCGTATACGTGTGTGCAGCAGCAGCTTTCCCAGACCTCATTCAACAATACTCAACAGGTGTCTGGTGGCGGCTCAGGACTCCTGTACGCACATAAGCTTTCTACATCAGAGGGCTGGAAGGAGCGTGTGTGTGTGTGCGTGTTCCAATGTGTGAACTGCTTTAGATGCGTGTGTGTGAACTCTCATCTCAAGTATGCATAGCGTTTGTCTGTGCATTTGCACTTCATATGATACTTGCGCCTGTAAATGGTCCCACGGGATGAATGGAAACCAACAAACAAAGCTGTGAAACTAAAGACGTCCTCTGCCTCCTGTATGTCACATGTAGTACGTATATAAATAACTGGTTAATGCAGTGACTAGTTTTCAGTCTTGGATGAATTGTATACACACTTACAAGGATTATGCAGTAAACTAGCACAATATATTTTTGCATGGATTTTAGTAGTATTTCTTTCCTTGAGCTTGGAATTCTACATAAAATTTATCTTTACGACTTTTTAAGGTTGTAAAATAAGATTTTTTTTTCCTGGATAATACACTGCTATTAAAATATTTTTATTTCATTCTGAAATGTATTCTCATTCCCCAGTGACTGAAAAAGCTGCACAGCTGGCAAGTAAACAACAGTCTGTCTCTATGTTTCCTTCTGTTTGATATTCTAGCGGGGCCAAAACACAAGACAGGCGATGCTACAACATTACCATCATTAATGTGTTTCACACCACTCTGCTCTGAGAGTGTGATGCCACTCCTTACAAATCACAGTGCATCTTTTAGATTGAAGCGTCAAGGGGATCACTGAAGCTCAGCTCACTGCTGATGGAAAAAACCAAGGGGAAAACAAGCAAAACTTTGTGTACACAAAAGCACGCACACAACCACACACTGAATGTACACACACACACACATAAAGGCAGGAGTTTAATACCGGCCAACAGCTAGACTGATAGTCTGGCTGTGGAAGATGACAAACCTCTCACCAACAGTGTGACAGCAGCTGTGATGATGAGAATTTATCACCAGCTCTAACTTAACCAGGACTCATCCTCTGCTGGATTGTAATGGGATGGAAATTATTTTGTTCACTGTTTTTCCTTTCGTCCTTGTATTCCCATCCATCACACTCCTTAATCCCACATAGATTTCTTGGAACGATCGTGTCAATGTCAGTGGCAGACAGATCATGATCAATAGCACTGCAGAGGCAAGTCCAGAAACCCCTCCTATGCTAAAGCACACATGGTAAAGAATGCGATGTGTAAACAACGACAGTGTACATACAGCGATACAGGCAGGCGGCATGTTATCTTCTCTGCTATCTCCTCATATCTGAAGGTTGAATGTTTAGTGCTGCTGCGTAAAAACACCAGTTAAGTCGTGACCTCACCCCCTCCTTTCTCTGACACAATCTCCATGAGTGTATCATCATCTTTTTTTGGGAGTTTCTCTGTCAATAAGCCAGGGCTGGAGATGACTGACAGATTTCACACTCTGTTGCAATCATGGTGCAACATTGCTGTAATAACAGTTAAATCATGGACGTTCACAGAAAACAGGCCTGGCTCCCTCTTCTGGATATCAACAACAGAAACATATGTGATGCACAACAGTGACCACTTATTCTCCCATTTGCTCGTCCACTCAGATGATATATTTCGTTATGGCTCATTTACAGAATTTCAAACTGATGTCTCAGTGTTCAGTGTGCCCTCTCTGGAGCGCTGTGTAATGGGTGAAGGCATAAAAGGTCACAATTGTAAGAAGAAAAAAAATTGGAAATAGGGATATTCTGTTTGCCAGGCTGTGTCAATGAGCATAAAACGTATAGCATTCTGAAATAAGGCAGCGCCCTTTAACACCATGGGCACAAGGAATACACTATGTAGGCGATGCTATTTGAGACGGGTGTGGGAAATGAGGCACATTTTCCAGAAACTGTGATGACTCCAGGACCAACACTTTCAGCCCCACAAGCCCCTTATTAAAAAGCGCCACCTGCTGGGCAAATTGGTTGTTGCTGTCTGAACGAGCCTGGATCGCAGGTGATAAGATGACATTTAATAATTGTTTGGTAGTGCTTCTCAGACTGCATCTGAGGTCCAAGAATAGGTGAAGGCTATAATTTATGGAGAAAGACATTTAGGTTGCACAATACTCTCAAATATCTCTCAAACCTGAAGAACAAGATTAGAAACACAAAGAGCTTCTCATAAGTGAATCAGTTCAACAGTCTGAAACTGTGAGGAAGAATACAATAAAATGCCAATGTATTCAGCTCAATGCTTCCATGAAATTTGCTTTTTATTGCATCGTTATGAAAGCAGCCAAATGACAATAGACAGTCTGTGTATGTGCAGTAACTGTCTATGATACAAGTGTGTTTGTCTGGGTGAAGATTTATACTTGGAAAGGGTCAGTTCACAGTCCAAACTAATCACACTGCCTGAAGGGGCAGAGAATGTATGACTCACATATTTCCCATTAAGCCTATAAAATAAGAGCTACTGCTGAGATACTTGGGGCTCTGTTCATCTACACTAATCATTTCTAATCACAGGAAATCTCAACCACTTACACTGTGTGTGCATGTGTATGTCTGTGTGTGTGTGTGTGAGAGAGGAGGAGAGAGACTGTGTGTGGTGTTATCTCAGCATCATAGCCTCTCCAGTAATAAATAATTGAGGAGTACTCTGCGGGGATGTTTGCCATTTTCAGTGCTGCTTGGATTTTCAAGGCAACACTAAAAAACACATTCTGACTGTGAGGGTAGTTAACATTTAATGCAGCAAATTCAACAGACATGATCTTATTTAAATTATTTTAACAACTTACTTAAAAGGGCATAATAAAAATTTTAACAACGCAATAGCCTTTAAAACTGTTATGCCTGATGATGAATAAATGAATAATCAATCCTGTCTATCCTGTTTTTTTTTTTATTGCATCTGGATGTGATAACTGTGCAATATGCCAACTAAATCCACATTAGAATTACAGGCTAAATATTTTCTAAGTCCTTTCAATACGTGGCTTCACACCCCTTCGTTTATGCATTGCATTGTAGATTTAATTAAAGATCAATAAAACTGCCATTTTATCCCATCAGCCTAAGGCTCAATAGCTCATACTGACAAAGTGAAACCATGTTTGTAAAAATAATAACACCTCAGTCTTTTTAAAACATTAAAAATTTACAACAGAACTGGAGTTTGTTTTGTTGACATCTGACTCAATTTATGAATTAAAAAACTAACAAAAAAGTGGAGTACAGCTCTTACTGTTATCAGTATAGTTAATAGATTTTAAGTAGAGTATGTAAACTTTCCAATGAGGTCATCCTAGTTTAAATGGCATAAGCACAACACACACAAGAACCAGTTGATAAGTAATTTGATATTGGAGGGATGAGCATTGATCTTGAGAGAATGTATATGTCACAAAAGCTTGAGGGGGATGTGTGTGTATGTACAGAGTTCCCACATTCATTGTACTGTGTCCCTACAGTGAAGGTCAAACAGTGAACCACATGGTGGAGTGTCTGATCTAATACTGAGTTATGTTTCAAGGGCACAGAGTCAGTCCTTGAAAACCGGTCTCACAAGAGCATTAAGGAGTCTGTGCATTCCTCTGACCAGGATCAGGGATGACCTCTGACCTCTTCCTTTGCTCCTGTACTGACCCCATGCAGTCATACGGTGGACAGTAAATCCTCTCTATAGCCAGTCTGACAGCTGACTGACTGCAGCGCTTTCAACTCAGTTTGTTACTGTTTGTTAATGAGTGTTCACTGGATCTCAACAGCAGATATCAGTGGTAGATCATCTTTATCGCCTAAAGATGTTTGAGGAAAGAGACTTTTATCACAGTTGCATATCTGAATAGAACCATCATCTTAACGTGTTAATCCCAATGGAGGCTTCTCTTCCCTATTCACAAGCTGCTAATGTCACTGGTAAGTGAAGCCCTCACTTAAAACCAACTCTTAATAAGCCCTCAATCAAAATGTTCTGAGTCTCTTCCCACAGGTGATTAAAACAGTGTCTAAGATGCTCTAATGGGTAATTAGAAATATAAGTGTAATTCAATAACTAATTTAGAGATCCACACAGTTGAGAGTAGTCATCAGAGATGACTGACAAGACAAAAAAATAACAATTCTCATGTAGCCTGAGGTCACATGACTTTTACAACCAAAGACCTGCCATGTACACACACTTCTGCCAGTATAAAGAAACACACACTGCTGTTACACATGTACATATAGAACAAGACAATTCAAATAAAAGTTTTCAAAACAAAAATCAAGCTTATGAGTCCACAAGTCATGTGAGAGGCTTGTAAGACGACAAAGGTTAATTTGGAGTGCCAATATGTTCACTAGGTATGTTTGTATGCTATATTATGATGTGCATCTTCCTATGTTAGCTAACTGTCAAGTATTTTACCAGTCAGAAAATCTACACAGCCACAAATAGCTGAACAAGATGAAAAGTCAACCGCCACGCAAGCTGCTCTGTTAGACTGTATTTAACAGTGCGGCTTTAAGTAAATGCAAAGACATAGGATGTTAACATCCTGGAAATCACATGCTGACATATATAATGTTAACTAAGGTTACCGTTTTTTAATTTTTCATATTAGCATGCAAACATATGAGTACAACTGACACCAATGGGAAATTACTGAACAAATACAATGTCTGACGTGTTGCTGGCACCAGATTAAAAGCTAAAGGCTCTTCAAACTCATTAAAATTAATCTTGCCAGGAACAAGAATGTCTTGACCAGATTTCATGGCAAACTACCCAATAGTTGTTAAAATATTTTGGGAGCAAAGTGTTGGACTGAAAAACATTTCCATGCTGTCACCATGGTTAAAAAACCCTTGTTTTCAATTCCTTAATGCATTGAACCAGTTAGAAAAAAGCGGTTTGGGCCACTAGGTATCTTCCATATGCATCTATCTAATGCAAACAACAAGAGGTCAGGCCACCAACGGCTGCAACAGTGGGTTACTAACAAGAACTGTGTCTAGTCTGGTTGTGATTCCCCTCTAGTACATGTTCATCTACACAGAGTCAGAGATTCTACAGCAGTGAGTTAGTCAGTCAGCAGAGCCGACAACAAAAGCTCAGCCTCACCCATGGGTGCTGACGCAGCCTGACCTGGCCTTCTGGTGGATAGAGGAAGAGGATGTGGATGCAGGCCTATTGTAGGTGCTAAAGTTATCCAGACTTCCTCTTAGCCCGGCAGGAGCACGGCACTCCAAAACAAACCCGATCAAAGACTTACTGAGGCTAAAACTGGCAGATAAGCATATCACAACATAAAAGGGAGTACTGTACATCTTATTTTTGTGCAACAATGACAAAGAAGTCATTCAAATAAACAGGTTTTATGACCATCATACCAGTGCAGATGCAAGGCTGTCCTGCCTTTCCCACAGTAAAACCATTTAAAATTCATCTCAGTCAAAGACAATGAGGATATCAAATGACTAGTACATTATTGATTATTTAAGTAATTTCATGGAGGTGGTATTGATAATTACTGATATGATTGTGACTCTTCACTTATCTCTGATTCATAAGCCAATTTCACACTAGGCCGTCTCTGGCCATGAACTAAGTAAATGTATCTAACACTTGGCCTCAGCCAATCAGCACATCACAGAGATAGCACCACTAGCCCATAGAGTAAATAAATAATGTGCTCCCAGCATCCCTTTAGATGAACTGGACAGGATCCCAGGCTATTGTCTGAGCGAACCACACCTTGCGTTTGGAAAATTACTCTCTTATGCCACTTGTGTGAATATATCCTGTTCAGATGGAAGAGCCTATCATCAGTATCCACAGGGAAATGAATACACACATATGTATGAGATGAGACAGTTTAGCATCCTCTTTTGACTTGTTACTGTATTTACAAAGTTAATTGTTCTGCAGAGACCTCACATTTAAAGGTCAGGCAGCCTTGAAGGCACAGTAGGGAAACAGCAAAGAAAAGCCTCCCTATCACAACACTAAGGAATCCTGTTTTCGACCCCTCCCACTACATACAAAAATATCTCTTGATCTTATATTTACATACACAACAATATTTAACTTAATACAGGCACTTGTGCACATACTACTGCACAACACTGTGACCTGTTCAATAGTCAATGTGTTAAACTGAGCTCTCTACCGACTGTCATGTTCTCTGACAAGCACTGAACAAGCCCACAACGCAAACAAGGACATGCCCACAGATAACAATGGCCCATTAATGAATGGGTTTTCAATACCCTTTCAGAAGTAAAACACTTTTAAATTATTTTCTTTCTTCTCTGCTTATTAAGTCTCTTCAAAGGCAGCACAACACCCACTGATGTACCATTTTAAAACGCCATTATCTCTCACATTTCTCACCCAACCCCGTGGGAAATATTTTCCCACTTGAAAGATATGAGGATGAAGTTGAAAAGCGAACTTTCACTACATTTTTTTTGGTTTAAAGTCCCAGGCCTGTTGCGACTGTGACCACATGGATGTGTGGAATTTGTAACTGCTCCTATGAGCCAGGTGGCACTCGCATACAAAACAATGGCATGTTTCTGTTGTTCTACTGTAGCGCTCAGTAGATGTGCTCACAGCTTTGAAATCTATCTTGTCGAGTACAATTTCAGTGACCAGTGACCTTTGACACGCAGACTTGTTCTTTTGAGTACAGGCTATCTAAAATGTCTCTCTTGAATAAGCCGTTCAAATCATTTTCTTTTTAAAGGCTGAGCTAATAAGAAATTTTAACATTCATCCTACCTGCAATGCGAATCACAGCCCTCTCTGCTGGATCCAGGACCTCCCCTGAGGCTGATTTAGAGCGCTTCACCCTCTGGAGTTTGGACAGGTTCCAGGGGAGGGTATCTCCAGGGCAGGGGACGGTGCCCCTCTCTTCATAGTTTTCCCCCAGTGGGGTTCGGTCCCTACGTCTGTCTTTACGGCTTGCCATCATCTACCTACTGGAGAGATTAAAGACCAGTGTTAAAGATTACACACCACATCCAAAGTTTTTATTCAGGGTTTGTGGACCATACACAAACCAGGCAACTGTGTTATGGTGCAATTAACCTGGACACACATCACCATATAGTTGCCATGCATGTACATTATAAAACAAGTGTTTGTTTTTTTTAATTTAACCTTTATTTTTCCAGGAAAGATCCATTAAGATTAACAGCATCTTTTCCAAGGATGTCCTGGTCAAGAAGAGCAGCAGTACAAAGACAAGAAAACATACTTTTTAAAGAGCTACAGATACACAGCAAGATCAAGATAGCAAATAATAATAATAATCATTGACACAGTGGAGGAGACACTAAAGGTTTACAAAAACTGCAAGACGATCAGCCACATGCTTACAGTACCAGTTGTGATACTACTGTAGAGGTTACATAAGGGTAAAGTCTGACATGACTCACACAAGGTGTCAGAGGTTTACAAAACAACATAAACACAACTACAACTTTAAATTCTCCAGCCAAGTCACCAAATCATTAAACCACTGTTGACTCTTTGATATACTGCCAAGTAGCGCGGTGTAAAACAGACACCCATGTATTAGTAAACCAACCAGCCACGGCTGTTGTATCT
>OMNW01005563.1:24387-36115 GCA_900303245.1 Selene dorsalis | reverse complement strand
AGGAAAGGGGGGGGGGGGGGGGAGGAAAAAAAAAAAAAAAAAAAAAAAAAAAAAAAAAAAAAAAAAAAGAACAAGAAGATGTGTCAAACCCAGGAAACATTGTCTCTGAGACAAAGACCACAAATCAAATGCTGGCCATAATAGAAGAGGATCGCCTTTGGATAATATACTGTGGAGGTCTCAAGTGACAGGGGCAGCCCTGTTCTTCTGCTCCCTGCCATAAACGTCTTCATGTCAGCTCTGATGCGACCTCAGAGTTGGACTGCAGCCAGTGTTTTAATGAAGACCGTAGACGTAGTTTTAGGGAAACACAGTTACCACAGGTCCCTCTATACTTAGGCTGACCCTGCATGATTCCTATCTGCTGGTGAGTGAGTTTACCCCCTCCTTCCACAAGATGGTGTTGCTGGTTCATCTTACAGCCCCGTTGAGAAACTGCTGCAGAAGTTACTGTGGCACCAACGAGGAGAAAACAAGCTCACGTTATTAACACAATATCTGCAAACTGTGGTGATGGTTCACTAACTGTGAGTCTTGATATGCTGCATATTGTTTCAATTACTCCAAACTGTTGTTCCAGACCATGCCATAAGAGATTGCTCAAAATACTTCATGTTTGATCTTGTGGGCTCTTGTGAAACTGGAAATGAATGGTGATTAACTATAATGATGATCATCATGGTGAAAGGTTTTGTGCCACAGGTTATTTGACTGTATGAGCCAGTCTACACGGAGAAAGCTGAAAAAGGAAAGACCTTTAAAAACTGAAAGCATTTGTGAAGAATATATCACACGGAGTTACCCACGATGAAACAAGATGAAACAAGGTAAACAATATTTAAAGTCTGCAAATGAATTTATATCATGTTAAATAGAAAAATGTTTGAAGGCAATATTTCAGAGACAAAAGTTTGACAAGTGTGACAAAGTTGTTTGTCTTTACACTTTTTATGGCGGTTGGAAACAAATGAACTGCTTAAGTCTAGCTCTGTTTTATTTGTGTGTGTGTGGTGTTGTAGTGGGAGGCTTTGTAGTGCTGAGAGAGAAAGAGGGATATGGGTATGATTAAAGCGAGGCACTAAAGCAAAGGTGGTAATTGGGATCATAAACACTCACTTTTCCATTTACCCCTCTAATGAAGCGTTTCTGTTTATTCTGAGCGGCCGGTTCATCAGAAAAACAGCATCCATTTGGAGAAAGTCTGAATCTTTAGCAGCCTGCACATCTGCTTATATTATTGTGGCGCCATGAACAACAACAAAGACAGAGCATACAGTGTGCAGCATAAACAGGCAACAGTGCTCAGATACACTAATTTCTGAGGGATAATACTGTATCAATATTATTGCGCTGAGGTTGCTAAGAGGAAACAATTTACATAATGTAAAATAACAATGAAGAACAACCCAAACATAGATGTAAACTAACTTTCCATTCAAATTTTGAGCAATTTTTCAAAACATAATTTCCACTATGTGTGACCACTATGAGGGGGTGGCTGCACGAAGATAAACAGGTGCGATTAAACCTCTGCAGAAGAAGAAGAAGACACAACGAGACATAATTATATGAATTGAGATTCAACTGAATGAGATCATAGGAAACTTAATGATAATGTAAGATTGGCCTAGCTCCACATAGATCTCATGTCATCAGTAAAAATGTCTTGTGTCCATAATGATCAATTTATTGCATTTTTATTCTTCACATCAAACAGACATATATATATAGTTTTTTTTCATGCACAAAAATAGCAGTGCATAAAAACAGGTGGATGGAACACACATAATGAAAGATTACATGTTTTCCTTTTTCAATGTGGGATTTGTAGATGAAATATGATTTAGTCACTTAAGGTTTTGAGGTGAATCCACGGCTCTTGTGGATTCAGGCTGGAGCAAAAAGTGCTGAAGTGTGAACTGTCAAAGTCATGCACACAAACATGTATTGGTTAGACCACCTGTTTAAGCCCCCATTTAGTCATGCTCTCAGCTTCCCAGTCCTTCTTGACTGATGTGCCTCCTCCTGTTCTGTGTTGCATCAACTGCTGTCTTACCTGTCAGTTTATTTAGGTACATCTTTTGGTCAAATTAAGATGTGATTAAGTGCAGGTCCAAAAGTGCTGGAAACAACATGCGGTCCTTCTTCTGTTGCTGAGGACACTGACTGTGCTCAGTGATGAGTTACTGTACTGTACCTGGTGGTCTTCCCTTCATCTGTTCAGCAATGATACAAATTACTGTTTAATTGCAGCCCGTCCTCTGCTCCAAACACATTTGAAACACATTTATCACAGGAAACCCTCTCAGGGTGTGAAAGCAGCACTGAGTTATTGATAAAGCATTTGATATATTGGTTTCTGCTTCTCTAAGACAAATTCCTAGCTACATTACAGCAATATGTTGTCTTTAGTCCTCGTGAATTTGTGGCCATAAAGGTTCGTCATAGTGACCAGAAAAAGTAAACGTAAAACTAAAGCTGTGAGGGTCATGAAGGGGTCAGGTGTAATTCTAAGTGTAATTCTATGTCTCTACAATTAACCTTGCAAATGTGCAATTGTTTTTTTTTTTTTAACGAACGTACGTAACACTGGAGGACAGAGCTGTCATGCAGTTCCAGACGCAGGCTTGTTTTACTACTGATCTGAGCTCTGCCAGGTTCTCCACACACTCTGGCAGTGGCTGCTGTAATACAAGCAGTCAGACAGTAGAGATATAAAGCCAAAGAAACTGGCAGCTCATAATCGTAAATATCAAGGCGGGAAAATTCACTGTTGCTTTTCTCATCAGGGAAACAATGTTTTTCATCTGTGGTGAAAAAGTCACAGGTTGTTCTATCAGGACATTAAACTCAAATGTTTGAATGGAGCGTCAGGTGGCTGACATGTTTGATATGTGTTTTAATGAGACGTATCCTCCCTCTGCACGTATCACAGACCTGGTTTGACAGATGCTTTATTATGACTGGAAGTCATTCACTAAACATTACGCCTGCCCTCTGGCTTCTTAGGTTAAGCTCTGTTTAACATTCTTCTCCTTCCTTTTAAAAATATGTATCTGTTAGGCCATCTGCATTTCCAGGTCAGCTCCACTTTTAAACATGATTCTTTTCGACTTTGCTGCTCACCCAGTACATGGAACGTTAATTTACTGTAATCCTTTGAAGAGGGGACCTGTAGGAAGCTCACCCAGTCAGTGTGTTCCCCTTGCCTTTCCAAGCCCAAATGCTGTGTGGCATGTTTGACATAGCGAATGAAAGGAATAACGCAGGTTGTCAGGTAGGAAAGAGCCAGGCTACGAGGCCACAGCAATCAGGAAAACTGGGTCCGGCACTAGGCATGACTTCAATAAAATACCGCCAGTCCTACTTTTAAAAGCATTAGTCCAGGGCAAATTAAAAAGTAGAGTGCAATTAAAAGAAATCACTGTGTAAATGTTAGCATGTGGAAGTTTTTCTTTTCCTTTTCCCTTTTTCTCCCCCTCCTTCCTCCTAGCTGAACAAAGAGTGCCCCAGAGGCAGAGCTGCGCAGCTGCTGAATATTACTACATCCATGTGTTTTGAATAAGACCCCATTATAATCAAAATCATAAAAAAGGTAATGTGGTTCTCTTAAACATTTAAATTTGAGTTAACCAATGTAGAGTTCAAGCCTTTGTGAGCGTTTTTTTGTAGTTCCTAATTGAATGGATCTTTGGAAGAAGCAGATTAAGCAACCATCAAAGAAGTCATTATTTGTAACAAATATATTGCTTTATTGAAGGTATTTAAAACAATAGTACATGTAATTTAGGGGCTATTACAAGTTCTACCTTTCTAAGAGTTGGTGCTGGCTTTTCGGCCAGATGGTGTGCCTTGGGAAAAGCCTCTGTTATGCAAGACCACAATAAATTGTTTACAGAGGATAATGATTGACATAGTCAGTCCACTGCAGCACACTGAAATGTGTGTGAGCAAGGTTTTCATCTCGGGCAAACCCAAAGCTACACAAGCTCGACTGCTGCACAACAGCAGAATTACAGTGTGTCCTTGTGGTCCAGTGGTCTTGCAAAAGATTCCTGGGCTTGATACAAGTGGTCTTTGTTATTGCAAGTGTCACTGCAAGTGTCACCCTTTCTGCATTTCATAATTTGATGTGAAAGACTGATATGAGATCTGACTTGAAACAACATTTAGGAGAATAAATGCAAAAAAAGAAAAGATAAGAAAGCGAGAAGAAGAAAAAATATCTTTAATTAAAGTGTCTGGCTTACTAAGGCGACCTGTAGTCATCAGAGGAGCTCAGACAAAGTGGATTTGAAATGTTGTTTCAAAGAAATCGGAGCACTTAACTGCAGATACATTCTGTGGGGCCTACTGGTCTGCAGTAGTCTGGTGTGCTCAACCCTTTGGTTAAAAGTCACTGAGGGTGTCGCCTCACACCAGGACAGATGAGTTTCCATGGGAGGAACGAAGATGTCTGGCCAAATCCACTTTTCCCCCTTATTAAAATGGATATTTCCGAGCTGTCAGAGGGTGAAGTCTGGGTTTTTCACAGACTCGCACTGACTTCTCGCTGACAGTGGGCTTCCTTCCCCCATAGGTTCAGTATCTCCCTGTGGCTCCCCCTCCCACTGTTAGGTATAGCGGCTTCCCTATGGATCCCAGAGCAAACACGGCTCTGGTGAGCTGTTCACTTTTCACTTAACAGCACACACTAATTTACTGAGACTCGACACTGTTTTGGGTCGGCGGTGCAATTCCCACGTTCCAGCTGAGAAAATATATCATTAGTCGCTCATCGTGTAATGCTTGCCACGTTACGTTATAAAAGCTGGGTGTAAAGCAACATGGATAAAACAGGAGCCATTTCTAGTGTGCCTCATTTTGACCGCCTGCTTTGGAATAAGTGGTGGGCGTCAAGAATTTGAAAAGGGGACAAGATGTGGTGTTGAAAAGGCCATTTTGCTTACTAAATACTCCTGGGTGGCTGGAAGACTAAGCATTTCCATTGCAAATGTCTCCAATAACGTATTACAGCCATACGAGTGTAGGTCTTTACGAGCCAGCCTTGAAAGTTATATGGATTAATTAACTTTCCAGGCAAATTAAGATTCCATGCTAATTGTAGTCTAGGTATGTTTAATGAGATCTGGACAGAAGATGGGTAATGCACAAAAGGGCTCCTTCCCCCTACAGATGTTCAGTCTCTGCATTAATACTTAGAATTAAAAAAAAAAAAAGACGTTTGTTTACTGCTCAGGAGCCAAGTGACTTCATGGTGGACCGAGTACGGCACTGTCACTGAGGGCGGCCTACGTGTTGCTCTGTCATTACACACACAGAGTGAGTGAAGACCCTTTTTTGGCACGAGACCACAGTTCTCTGGGTTTTTCACTTCACAAACATTTTTACAGGCGTGACAGTCTGCGACCAAGCCGGCCGCAACAGACAGCTTTGTCACCTCAAAACAACCACCCCGCAGGGCCACACGAGACGGCTAAATATATCACCTCCCAGGAAGCACAGAGAGGAGAAAAAAGATGAAATTGTTCAGTCTGACTGGCTATCTTGTGGCTTAATTAACGAATACAGGACATAGCAAATTAGAGGCCAATCGAGGCTCTCGGACTGAATCCTTTGTAGGCTTTACCACATGGTGACCACAATGCAAATGGCCTCACATATCACTCATCGATGCCATATTGTACACCCATTCACCCCACTTACTGCGCTCATGTTTACTCTTGTTTACCGGTCTACTCATTGCTCCTGCTTATCCAGATTACTAGGAAACCATCTACTACATCTCCAATCCCCCTATTTTCTTAATCACAAGTGCACAAGTCATTCATGTGGCAACAATTTGGGCTGGCCGACACCCAGTGGTGAATGAGCCTGACCCCCTTTCTGCCCCCTCAAGCCTCCCCCTGACACCCTCAAGGAAGCCACATCTATGGTCCTGAATGCTGGCCCCAGCCCATCAAAGCTGTGCCGTCAGGACTGTGTCTGCGTAGTTTTACATCTCCAAACTGGACCTATTATAGGTTACAAGACAATGTTCTGGGCATATACGTGACCTAACTAACCTACGTAGCCCACCGCTTGCTCAGTAATGAGCGTGGTAGCGCACAGTGCACTGTATTAAACACATATAACAGTTTCAGCTCTGTAATTCTATTTAAAGAGCCTTCCTGAGCAGTTTTTATGGAAGGTCCTTGCAAGCATCAGTGCTATGTTGTGGATTTAATGAATGTTATAAGCATCTATGTTACTTAACAGATAATTAAAACCAATGAAAACCAGCATGCCTTTGCAGTGGTCTCCATTATGCACATATATATCTTTTATCAGTTATTGGAAAAGGATAAAAAGAACTACAATTATAGCAAAATCCACTGATGCATTTATTACATCCTCACAAAAGGAAATAGAAAAGCAGTTTCACATTTTTTCGAATCCAAAGCAGCAGAACCCAGGTTTTCTTAGTGCGGGGGCTCCTCTTAAATTGTTTCACTGCCACAGAAAAGCAGTGGCCTTTGACTCCTTGCAGAAGACATCATCCGCTTACAAGCTCTCACAATAAAACCCATACGCGCCATAATAAGCCCTTCTTTGTTTCTAATACATCCAAGTGAAAACATTTATTGGACTAATTACAATGGTCCCCCATTGGATTTTCTTCCTGTGTTACACATGCGTTGGCAAAGTTCCCAGTATTGTGTCAAAATGTCTCACAGCTTATGACTGTGGTACCAACTGCCAAACATGACGAGGGAACGAAGGCAGGAAACGCACAAAAAAGGAGGAATAGCGGGATAAATATTTGCTCCAACGCAGCACCCATCAGATTTACACTGATGGTGTTTTCTGCTGAGTACACTAGTCATTTCTGCCAAGATTAAAACACTAAGTTTAGGAGAGATAATTAAAACGTTGCCAATGATCTGCAGCAACCCTAAGGTGACCAGATCACTGAATATATCAACTGGTGGCCAGTACAGGGTTTCGACTTTTGACAGGTGGTCAATGTCATTAAATACTCGTTTCATCTATAAAATAGGGAAAACATTCAGTCCAAGGTTCTTGAGCTTTGACCATGAATAAACATGTGTCAGTAACTGCAACACATAAAGTACAGATTCATCCCATCAACTAAACATGTGCCGTATTTAGCGGCAATAATCCATGCTTTGACCTGCATTATCTACAAATCAATGAAGTCTGTTAAAACCCACTTAGAAAACCTGAAAATCTGCTGCACTTTTGTGAGCTCACAGGAGCCCATGTCCTCATTCCCTCCCTTATATTGTCACCTGTGTTTCTTGCTCCACTTCCAGTGTCTGTTTCATGCCTTTCACTCTGCTCTCCTATTGTGTTCTCAAATGTCCGCTCATAATCGTGTCCTGGAAAAACAGGGGCAGTATCACATCAGGTATTGTTATAATAGAATCTGATGTCCACTCAGACATCACAAAACCTTATTTGACTCTTTAACAAATAAATCTCAAAGGTTTGCTATCTTAGAGATAGGAAAGTGTGTACACTGCAGATTTCGGTACTAGCGTGGCGTTGATAAACCTGACAAATGAACACAATCGTAATTTAAATGGCACCCCAATATATTCCTGCTTTAGAGGCTTTGCCCTGCCCACTTTAGGACATGGACACACAGAAAATGCATCATCTATGCTGGTTCAAATGTATGTACAGCTGCTCAGACCTGGCGTGAGATTTTTGCGTACCCTACACTCAGGTTCAGATTGATAAATGTCGATCCTTGCAGGAGGTTTGACGCACACCCATTTTTTTGGTGTACGCATGTTCGATAAATGAGGGCCACTATGTGCACAGAGTTCACTTAATAATACTGTAACTTTACTAACTTTATTATCCATTGGCCACAGTATCAATGCATAATGAGGTTAGTTTAAGGTTGCATTATTAAGACATATAACATTTCTGGTTAACACATAACAGCTTCCTCTCTATTCTGTCTGACCTCAAGACCTGCGGCCTGTAGGCCAATCAGTCTCGGGCTCGAGCAGAGACTTTAACCTATAGTCTACGTATTAAATCTAAACCTAAAGTCCACCTTTTTTAAGTTAAAGGTATGGAGCTTATTTTTTTTTCTATTTTAAAATGTGCTGACTGATGGAAGCCTCAACCAAACCATTGCTTTACTTTCTGTTGCAGTTCACATCTGTTCCATTCATAAGGCAAAGTTTCCATTGCAGCTATGATGATTTGAGATTTGATGCCAAATGCCTGCTATGCAACATGAAGCGAGAATGATTATAGACTAACATGAATATTGTGACATCAAACTTTATTGTGCTAATCACTGTAGCAGCAGATAGTCGGGATAACATGTGGATGATACAGTCACAGAGTTTTACAACCATTTTACAAAAATTCAAAGCGGTAAATCAGCCTGAGGACTAAAAGCAAAACAGCTGAATGTTTCATCGTTGTTGTTTGAGCGAGAATCTTTAGAGTCTACAGCACAGCCCGCACACATCAGGGGTGCAGCAGCCACAGCAGAATCAACACTTAATGCCACGCTTCTGTCTGTTGTATGGCATCTGTGTGAAAGAAAACAGACATGAGAAAGTGTTCATCTCCAACATCATAACTCACTCTGGTTCTTCTCTCTCCTTGTATGAACAGAGCTTCAAGAAAACACATCCACCTCCATCTGAATGATCTAACATTAACTATCTTTATTAATTGAGTGGCCTGAACATACCATCCATGAGTCCACTGGGGTCTCCTGATGCTCAGCAGCTGGATTGTCATAGCTCACTGGCTCCTCCAGCTCCACAACCTGTTCATGAAGAAACCAACACTCAGTATTTTGGAGAGACATTCATGGCCAGTGAGCAAATGATGTCAGGTTGGGTTGTTACCTCAGTAGATGTGGCAGAGAGATGATGACTTGAAGTTGAAGTTGAAGTTGAAGTTGAAGTTGTTCTATTCTTTAACTTGAGTTCTCCTGTCTGATGGCTAAATATGCAAAATGTGCTGGTAGACTAGAGCCGCTGTTGCCCCATCACTGACAGCACAGTACCAGCTTTCAGGAACAGTCTTGCATCAGGCCGTGAGGGAAACAGAAAATGCAAGTGGGGAATTCCTCTTCAGTGTAAAATTCTTTATCTCTGTTTGTCTGTTCAACAACATCATATCAGCCTTTTCTCAGAAACCGCTCTGTCTGATAGTATATGTGTACTTATTCGAAACATCTTTATGTTAAAAATGATAAAAAGGAACATGTTAAAATGGTAGGAAAGTTTCTTTAGCTCATATACAGACACAGTACAGACACAGAAACCAATAATGCTGGGGTGTAAATCCCAAAAAGAAAATACTTGGTAACTGTTGTACTGTAAGAAATGTTGGTGAAGACCAACCGCCCTGCTAAATGCACGGTCATCTTGCAATTGGAAATCAGACATGTTGTATATAGAACATACTTCGACCTCTATTTTTCGGACTAATTTCAGTTCAACTAATGCGAGATATAAGATAACAGATTATACTCTTAACACAGGGTGATTTGCATGCTTTTGTGACTCATGTTGTTACACACAACCAACTTGTCCAGGCCAACAGTTTTGCAGTTTTTGTTATTTTTTCTGCATGAAAATGAAACAGAAAAAAAAAGAAAATAATACACCTGTCATTTTATACAGTCTATCAAAACCGACCTGGTCCCCATGTCCTCCTTTCCTCTTTTATACCGTCACCTGTGTTTCTTGCTCCACCTTCTAGTGTCCCTCTCATCCTTTTCACTCCTATTGTGTTCTCAAATGTTCGCTCATAGTCATTTCCTGAAAAAACAGTTGTCGCATTACATCAGGTATTGTTATGACAGAGAAAATGAAAATGAACCTATCATGTAAATAGTGTGAACAAACTGATACCTTTTGAATTTTTGAAATTGGATGGATATGATACTGTTACTGATACTGATAAGCTCAGTCTGGATGGCAGCCAAAAAAGAAGTGGTATTGTTCCTGAAAGCCGGTACTGTGCTGTCACCTGGCCCAGAGTTGCCACAATGTACCAGGTGAGTATAAATACCAGCGCATTTTGCACATTCAGCCATCAGACAGGAGAACTCACAGGAGGTGAAAAGAACAGATTCAAAGAATAGAGGACTCCGAAGATGAAGACCTTTACTCTTGCAGTTGCAGTGGCCATCATGTTCACCTGTATCTTCTTACAGGAGAGCTCTGCCACATCTACTGAGGTATGAACTTGTCTCATTTGCTCACTGCCCATGAATGTCTCTCCAAAAATGCTGAGGTTTGGTTTCTATATGAACAGGCACCAGAGCCAAAGGAGCCAGGGACCACTGACACTCCAGGGTTTGACCCTCAGGCGACCTCGGCCAGCTCATGGATGGTATGGTCACGTCACTCAATCACTTAAGACATTAATTCAGATGGAAGTGGACGTTTTCTTTTTCAAAAGCTCTGCTCACACAAGAAGAGATTAGAATCAGGGGGTGAGTGAGTGAGTGAGTGTTAGAGATAATAAAAAAAAAAACCCTTTTCATATCCTTTGACTTTCACACAGATGCTGTACAGACAGAAGCGTGGCATTAAGTGTCGCTTCTGCTGTGGCTGCTGCAATCCCGGTGTTTGTGGACTGTGCTGCAGATTCTGAAGATTATTGCTCCAACAACCATGAAACACTGCTGTTTTATTCTTTGTCTTCAAGCTGATTCAGCACTTTAAATTTATTCTAACATGGTTGTAAAACTTTGATTTGGTCACATCATAGTTAGTGTGTGCGCAACGATGTGACTGCATCATCCACATGCCATCCAAAATATCTGTTGCTTTAGTGAATTATCACAATAAACTTCTGTATCGCTACATTACACAGTGTAAATATGTTTAATTGTGAACATGATTTGTTGTCAATATTGCCATTGTCAAAACATTTTGATGCTCTACACTACACACCGTTTTTTTATAGACATATTTGTCCTGTAACAGTATGAGAATTTCATATGTGAGTAACAAAATGACTGATGGCTAATTTTCATTTAGCCGCTGCAGTGTGAAGGTCCTGGTATTGTTCATGCTGCTCCATTGTCATGACTTATTTGGGGCACTTAAATAAAACAGAGTTATTGATAATGTTAGTAATACCTGTGATTTTCCTACAATTTTCCTTACTTATTCCTATCAGTGGAATAAGTAAAACATGTACACACATAGACTATATGTTAGAGGTGCACTTCTAAAAGAGTTCAGCATTAATTTGATGCTGTGGAACAGGCAAACTGGTCAACAAAAGTCCCAGTTTTCTTTACAGAGGAATTTCCCACTTCTATTCAAAGCTTCTCTCAGCCTGATGCAATCCTGTTCCTGAAAGGTGGTAGACTACTGTACTGTCAGTGATGGGGGAACAGTGGCTCTAGTTGTGTATAAATACCAGCACATTTTGCACATTTAGCCATCAGACAGGAGAACTCAGAGGAGGTGAGAAGAGTCACCAAGAGTCAAAGAACAGAACAACAAGTCAACATCTCTCCTGCAATGAAGACCTTCACTCTTGCAGTTGCCGTGGCCATCTTGCTCACCTGTATCTGTCTTCAGGAGAGCTCTGCCACATCTGCTGAGGTAACAACCCAACCTGACATCTTTTGCTCACTGGCCATGAATGTCTCTCCAAAATACTGAGCGTTGGTTTCTTCATGAACAGGTAGTGGAGCTGGAGGAGCCAGTGAGCTATGACA